>VDFB02282221.1:17327-223084 GCA_007258455.2 Sequoia sempervirens | reverse complement strand
TTTGTCAGCATGAATATGTCAACTTTTTAATTATTAATTCAATATAAAAATAAGGTTTTTAAGAGTACTAAAATAAACGAGATTTTGGATTATGTATTGTTGTTAGATTGAAGAAATAATGTTTCTTCATCAATGAGCTGCTTGAAAGTTTATGTTGTATTTTGGTTTTGTGTAAGGACAAGTTTGTGGATCTAGGATTAATTTATAGTTGTGGATCTATTTTCATATTTTTAATGGCTGGTGGTGAATTTTCCACGAGATGAATTTGTCATGAAGATGAATTGTTGGCGATGAATTGTTAGTGGTGAATTTGTTGGTAGTGAATTGTTGGTGGTGAATTTGCCTGAAGCCCTTTGTAATTAGTGATGTTTTTCTCTACAAATTCACCTAATATGTAACCTTATGCTTGACTATTTATAAATGCTTGGAAACATGGTAGTATTTTAAAGTACCTCAAAGGATCGGTGTTGTCACAAAGAGCTTTCACCTAGATCAATCCTTGAAAATTGAAAATATATCATAAGCAGTAGGCAAGTACCTTAGAAGTATGCAAATTATTTCCTTATTGCTAGATGATTTTTGGATTTGATTGTGTAAGAATTTTTGCATCACCAATAAATGATATCAAGTTTCCACAATCCATATTGATTATGGCTAGATGATTTTTGGATTCAATTGTGTAAGAATTTTTGCATCTCTTTATTGATGATGTAAGAATTTTTGCATCTATAAATTATTTCCTCTTTTTATTGTGCAAAATCAAAATGTGTTGCAAGTGATTACTTTAATGCTCTAGAATGATGTACTCTTGAATGCTTAAGTGGATGACTAGCATGAATGCATTGAATGTCTTTAAATACTAGCACATAGCATTAAATAACACCAAATGTGTGTTTATTCAACTCAAAGTAGAATGATGGAGGGGGGAATCAACATATTTTGAATTTAAAATTTGAATGGAAGGGGACAAGTTCATGACTAGAAACTTGTCCCAAAATGGGATAGCAATCAATTCTAGATGACAAGTAACTAAATGGAGGTATGTGCATAGATAAGTGTGATAAGTGGGTGAACAAGGAGAATGTATAAGAGTGTGGGTATGTGTTTGTAAATGGATAAAGAGGTTAGATAAATAACCCCAACTTTACACAATATCATGGTGTTTGTCACTATGTACATGTACCAAGACCTTACCTCAAAATAGATGTAAAGCTAATTGGGAAAGGGCATGGGTATGCAAATTTCATCATTATATTTTCCCCCACTTTGAGGTACATGTGAATCTTAAAACGATCATGTATCTCAAGTATGTAGTATTCAGACACATGCATGTAAAGTAAATATTAAGTCACTCAAAAGGTATTGTTTTGTGGTCCATATAAAGTAATGGACTTTTCCTTGGATATGATCATGTTTTCACCTTCTATAAATGTCTCCTCCATAAATGAGTCTCTAACAACTCCTATATCTATCTACACATCTAAAAATAAGAACATTAATGACAAAGTATGTCTCCCCACCTTCAACTACCCCCCACTTGCAAATATTTCATGAAACATATCTACTAGTTGTTTACAAAAATTTTCATTTACAAAAATACCCCTCATTTATAAAATATTGGTTATTTACATGAGCATCATGATCATGTACTCATTGATGATTTCGTTATGAGCATAAAAATAGAGCTCATTCTCATTGGTTTGGGTCATGTTATAGTTTTGGCAAGCACTCCTAGCTGACATCAACTAAAGTTATAAAAATAAAGCTAAAAATATTACTTTCATATTGAAAAATTAGAGAATAATAATATATATTTATCTAAAAATGAAACCCCAATGTGGTAACCAAGGGGTAGGGTGTGTGAAAAAGATCATAATAAAAAACACTAACCCTAAAATATAATATATCAATGAAGTATAATATGTTAAAAAAAAGGTAGATCTTTAAAAATAGAATGTAATATCATAAAAATAAAAATCTAAAAACCCTAATAACAAGGTTGGGATGTGTATGATTGAATGGGTTTTAACCAAAATTAAAAAGGAAAATAATGTTTCCTTTTTAGATTATCCCAGAATAACTAAATAAATACAATCGAATAAGAGCAATCAACCTAAGTTAACAAAATATATAGAGAGATGTTAGTTGAGACTAATAAATTAAATGTAATGTGCTTTGGAATTATAATAAGATAGAGGATGAAACTTAGTTCAATAACTAATAAATTAATATTAAATAAATTATATTCCAAAATCTATCTAATGTCGAACCTACAAATGATGTCTCTTTATCAATGAGTTGCCTAAAATTATGTTCTAGATCTCCATTTGGTAAGGACAAGTCCATAGGTCCAGGATGAATTTGTTGTCATGGATCTCACTTGAGCTCCATATTCATCATAGCCATCAATGATTTTGTGCTCTATAAATTTGTCTAATATGTGACCTTTTTCTTTGCTTTGGGGACTTAGTGGTGATATTTAAAAATAATTTAAATTATTTCCATATTTCATAAGGAGCTTTTACCTAGATCAATCCCTAGAAATTGAACAAATATAAAAATAGTAAGCAAGCACCTAAAAGGAAGTTAATATTGTGGAAACAATTCTTACACTAATCTATAAGAGGAGAACACACAAAAAATATGATCTAAACAAATCATAATAAAATAACACAAAGATATTATAATCCCAAAACACAAAAAAAAATTGCCAAAAAACCCTTAAGGAAAAAGCCATCAATAAAGGTGTCAATGTCTTTTGTATTGTTAGTAACAATGTGATTACAATACAATCCAAGAACATGCACTCTTATACATCAATGCACATATAAATAGTTTCTAGTAGCATAATAATACCTATAAGTATACTATGAAACCTCCACATAAAGACCAAATAACTAGCAGAAGTGGTTCATGAAACCATGAGTGGTAAACCACAAGCCATGGGCCAAAATTATGATCTAAAAAATGGTGTCCAAATTCCAAATCCTTATTCCAAAGAAGTGCATTGACTATTTTTAGAAATATTCTATTATGCTTATCATAAGTTGTGATCTAGCTCCATCATAGCCTCCTCCCCAAGTTGGATGCTCTATTTTTTCTCCATTATCTTCATCCCAATATGCTTTATGACACACCATAACATTCATCACAAGTTGGTGAACAATTCAATTCAACAATGTAACTTCCCTCTTACATGCTCTTACACATGTCATAGAATTATCATACAATCGCTTAAGCATATTACAATGTCATAAGATGCTCTTGCATTTTTCTATGGCATTAGACACTCTTACAACTTCTTACACACATCATACACTACAATACAAACATGGAATAATTTCCATTATAGTGGAACACCCTTTTCAATGAGAGAGCTCATAGATAATAAATAAATTGAATATTAGAATTACAAGGTGTATGATACACCTATCCAACAACGCCTAAGTATACAAATTCTTTACTCTTTTTATCATGTACCAAATCAAAATGTGTCACTATTAATTACTCCAATACTCATGGATGGTGTATTTTGAATCCTTAAGTGTATGATTAGAATGAATACATTGAATATCTTTAAATAATAGCATATAACGTCAAATCATGTCAAAAGTGTGTTTATTTAATTCAAATTAGAAGAGAGGATGAGGTCAATTGGCCAAATTTGAATTATGAATTTTAAAATGGAAGGGGACACATCCATGATCACAAGATCACCTACAACAATAAATTTGTCCTAGAATGGGATAGCTATCAAATCTAGGTGGTAAATGGTAAAATGGAGGTAGGTGTGTAGATAAGTGTGTTAAGTGGGTGAATATGGTGAATGGATAAGTGTTTGTGTGTAAATGTATAGGGCATACATAGGGCTATGTGTGTGTAAATAGATGAAGAAGCTAGAGATATGAGCCCAACTTTACCATAAATAAGTTATTTTGGTTTAGTAAGGCCATAGAGGATTAAAGTGTCATTTACCTTGAAATCCCATCTATATTTTATTTATCTACAACTCTTAGAAAATTTCCTTAGGTGTCTAGCTCATGTAATTGGAAAATAATTTATAATTAATATTTCTTGAAAATCTAGTGTTTCTAGTGCTAGTGGTGTTGGTAGTTTAATATATGCAATGGTTTGCACTAGACCATATGTTTCCCAAGTAATAGGATTTTTTATAGGGTTTATGTATAACCCTAGTAGAGATAATTGGGCTTTCATTAAGAGGCCCATTATATATTTGTATGGAAATTTGATATTATTTAGATATTTGTGTGGAAATTTTGAATACTCTTTATTTTATCATGGTATTGATGATGTGGACTAGTCATTGAACATATTTAGGGATTTGTTGATGCAAATTGGGTAGGTAACTTGGATAGTCAAAGGTCCACTAATGACTATGTTTTTCTCTATTTTTAGGTGTAGTGAGTTGGATGAATAAAATTCAACCTATGGTTTCATTGTCCGCCACCAAAGCACAATATGCATGCATTTAAATAGGTTGCTTGGTTATAGAGAATTTGTATAGATAGTGATTTTGATTGTAGGATTGTTAAAAGTGTTATATTTTTGGGTAGGAACACCATGTATCATGCTCACACTAATCATGTTGATGTTTAGTATCACTTTTTTACAAAAAATGAATGAGAATGGTCAATTATTGTTAGAGAGTTGGTTGACACTTTGGATAATGTTGCAAATTCACTTACAAAGATAGTGACCACAAATAAGTTATTTTTGTTTATTAAGGCCATGGAGGATTAAAGTGTCATTTACCTTGCAATCCTATCTATATTTTATTTATCTACAACACTCTTAGAAAATGTCCTTAGGTGTCTAGCTCGTGTAATTGGAAAAAAATTGTAATTAATATTTCTTGAAAATCTTAGCATTATCTATTATATGTATTCATGAAGGAGGTGGAGTTGGTAGTGGTAGTTAGGAAGTTAATTTAACACATTTCTAAATTTGGGTGTGAGAATTGAGTAGTGGAAAATCTTGTATGTTGTTGGTGGATCCCATATGAGTTGGGTGATGATTTTAGATGCCTACCTTTGGATATTGACCATTATAGAGGAGTTACAAGTTAGAAACATCATCTATTATGTGTGGAGGTTATTGTTGCTATGCATGGCTCATTGGGAGTTACATTTACTGTTCATAGAAGAGCCTTTTCATTTTGAACATCGAACTTGTTGCATTTTACCATTGTTTGATGGTACATTATTTTGCGAAATCATTTGTGGTATTTATATCTCATTTCTCTATAAATTAGTAGCATGTGATAATAGTTTCATACTTTATTTGGCATGTACATATGTGATATTAGAGTGTTGTTAAAGTGAAGAGAGTGTTATTGTGTTGGATGTATCTCTTTGTTGAATATTTATAAATACTTGCCCTCTTTCTTGTGTGGAATTTTTTCCTAGAGGGGTTTTTTTTAGTAAATCATTTGTTCATATGGTTTCTTGATTTTATTCTTATTACTAATTTTATGCAATGACATAATCATCATACAATAATCCTTGGATAAATAAATTATATTTTATATTTCATACACTTGTAATAAATTTTATTATAGTGGTTTCACCTTGTTTCTCAATAATAACCGCACTTAGAATGGTCCCCAAAAAATGATGCATTATATTTCCTAAGAGATTCATTATGAGAATCTAAATATAGTGTGTCACTTGAAAGAATAGACACCCTTAAACTTCATGGTAAATGACTACTTGAAGTGGAATTTTTTTTTTTTTTTTTTGATGAATAGGCAAGTACTATCTATATTAATAATAAAGATAAAGTTACATATTCACAAAAAAAAGGGTGGGTAGCAAGAAGGCACACCCATTTTGTCATTCTAGATAAGCATACTTTATGAAGAATGAGACACATCAAACCATAGTAAAGTGTCATTCATTAAAGTTTCTCTAAATACATATACATGTTAGAAAAGTATCATCATGCATGTGAATATATATAAGAATAGTAAAGATTTAACATGTGTGTATGCATTTATACGGTCTCCATTTAATCCATCATCATTGTATCCCTAATGATATATGCACTAGATAAAGAGTAGGGTCCAAATTAACATTATATATTGAATCATTTACAATACTTATATTGCTATCATTAGTTATTGGTGAAGAATAAACATCCTTAACCATATAATAACATCATGGTTAAGAGACCTATAATAAAGATTTTTCATCAATTAAGCAAGCCTCACTAATTTCCCCATGAGATAAACCTTCAAGAAATAAAGAAGAAACTTCATCAACATTGTGTAATAACCTCATCACATAAATCGTGATCCCTAGATTAGAATTTAGGGCTAAGGTACTAAATGTATGTAGTGTTTCACAAAAAATATGTGCATTAAAGGTACATGAACTATAATATCGTCAAACAATGAGGCATCAATAACATTAGTGGATTCATCATGAGGTGATCCCACATAGTGGTTTCTATATAATTCTTAGCCAACCGACACTGAAATAAATTTTTTTAACTAAATCTTCTCTTTTGGGCACTTATAGTGGCTAAACCGTGAGGAATTTGAAGATGATGCAAACTAGAGTTTCATAAAAAAAATTCTGTAGATTCTAAATATATTTTTTTTCAAAATTTTAATCGATTGGACTTCTTTTATCCATCTCCCCCAAAATTAGCTTTTTTAAAAACAACATTTTTAAAAAGTTGACAATCACCGATAATGCATAATTTTTTTCCACGTATGATAAAATTCTTAATTTTTGAACCTAGATTATGAATCCTCGAGCATCTAAAGGTTTCCACTTCTAAGGGATACTTTTTATCGAATATTTTTTCTTTTAACTGCTTCAAAGTCAAACCACTACAATCTTACATGCTTTACCCATATAATGCATAACCTTTTGTATGTATCAGTAACTAATTTTTTGTCGATCAAGGGTTCTAATATTCATGCACTACTATTTTTCAAAAAAAAAAATTTGATAATCACTATTTTTCCACATGTGCAAAACAAAGAGTTTGATTTTCGATGAAAAACCTACATTTACAAAAAATAAAAAATAAATATAATAATCAAATTAAATATATTTAAAATTATACTTTTTTGGGAAGTTTATAATAAGGACTGCATACTTACAATTTTTTTAATGAATCTTACTCATCCCAAAAGGTAAATCCTCAAAAAGTGGTTTTTTATCGACATTTTGGTATGTGTAAAGAAGACTTTGTTATATGTATGGTTTAAAACTAGCGGGGTTGTATCCAAGGGGGCTTGATCTAAGGCAGTTTGATCAAACCATATTCAATTGTAATCCTTTAAATGGAACTTTTCAAGGCTTAAATCATTATATTTTCTAAAATATGGATTTCACAAAGAAAAACTGTGATCTCCCAAAAATTGTAAACCAATATTGTGGCAACACCCAAGTCGTTTGAAAATGTGATCAACATGAGGCAAAGCAACATCATGTGAGGGGAAAAGAGGAAGAGACAAAACATAACCAAACATCATGTACCTCCTCATTAGGTATATCACAAGAAGAAGAGAATGTACTCAAAAGTAAAGCATCACTAATAATCATGGAAAGATTATGATCAACTTTAGAATCACAAAAATCATTATTGCTAGTCATAAAAAAAGTACAATAAATATTAAATTCATGGACTATAAGTGAACTGAAAACATGTAAAAGGGAAGGAAAATATTGGCAAGTTCCATAAATGATGATGAAAAATCACATGATGTCATCAAGGATCAAAGGATCATATGTATGTAACTAATTATAAAAAAACATTAAAATCCTTTATACATGCATGGGTGGAGGCTAAAAATAAGGATCTATGAGAATCCATGACTAAGGTTTAATAATGGAAAGAACACAATAAGGGGATCTGAAAGGTGAAAATCAACTAGGGTTCAAACCCTAGGTTAAATACTAAGAGCACAGTCAGAAAATAAATCTAAAGAAGAATAGTAAAAATCAAAGTTCGTAGATCTAAAATTGATAAAAATCAAAGATTTGATCCTAATGGGTAAGCATGTAAGTTAGGGGTTCACAAAAATGAAGGGAAATAAAATGACCCTTCAAATTATCTAATGTTAAATAAGTGAACAATTCAATTAAACATAAATTTAACACTCTAGATATAGGATTTGAACATGATAGATCAATTGAATTAAATCAATAACACCATAAATGAATATGTGCTAAAAATAGAAATGAGATGGTTAGAGTTACATACATTGAAGTTGATGAAAGATGAGCCTAGGTTAAAAATAGAAATGAGATGGTTAGAGTTGCATACATTGAAATTGATGAATGATGAGCTTAGGTTAGCATTAATTTGTCACAAAACCTATAAACCAAATCTTGGAATTAGATTATACATTAGAAACTAAGATGACTAAAATTAGAGAAGTTGACTATCTAATAGACAAATCCTATCAAGGGCACGGTGTCATCCAAATTTCTATAATCTGACCCTAACAAAATTTGACCTATGGTACTTGCAATGCCTATTCAGTTGATAATATATGATGTAAGGAAAATATTGGTGGTATTGAAGAGTATAGCAAGCCTTTCTATGTATTGGTTGAAGTTCAAGACTTTCTTGCACCTTAGTCAAGCCCCAAGACTAAATCAATAGTAAAAGTAAAAGTGGTAAGGGTGGCAATAGATGTCAATAATTCATGACATTATAATTTGTTATGTTGATTATTGATTGCTATTGAAACCCAATACAAGCTAATAAGTGAGTGTGCTAGAGAATGTACTTGAAAGATGCTTTAAAAATGGATGTTGATTGTTTGATTATTAATAAATTGTTGATGCTTGATGCTTACAAATGATGAGTAACTAGCATATATATATTATTTTAGTAATATATATAAAATACGTCGAGAGATATCCTTCTCCAGACATCTATTTTGAATATTTTTTATGTGTAATAGTAAATTTAGGATATTTCTTTTTTCTTGAATTTTCTAATTTGAATGTATTAATTCTAAACTTTTAAAAAGAACAATTGTTTTTCATTCTTTTTATAATTTTATTTCTATTATTAAAAAACGTTTTACAATGATATCAAAGAATATTTTTGTTTTTTAAAAAATTTCAATATTTTGTAATTTTAATTATATTAATTTAGTAACTTACTTTTGTATTCAATAGTAAATTTAGGAAAGTTCTTTCATAGTTAATTTTCTAAATTTTAGAAACTTTCTTTTATGAGTATAATTTTATATGAATATAATTTTAGAAACTTACTTTTATATGACTAATATCTAAAAAAGGAGAAACACTTGTATGTTTTTTTTATGATTTGTTATTCCATTATAACATGATACAATGACATGCAAATGTCCTAGGATGATGCCTTTAAATACATAACCCTAAACATATAATTCAAAATTATGGCACCACACCAACAAATAATAGACAAATCTCAACATTGTTGGCTTTCGAATGTAGAAATTCAAATTTCGGTAAAGGAGGATGCAACCATACTAATGACTGTCTAGGGGACAAAACCACAATTACGATATTATTTAAGATACATAAACTAATGTAAATTAGGTTAGATAAATTATAAACAAAATAATGTGACGTTTATATTAAATAATAAATTAAATCTTGAATCAACTAATATACTTTAAAAAATTGAATATGTGTGTGTGTGTGTGTGTGGAAATATGAGTTAGTGATATGAGTTAGTGGGTAAATAATAATTACAAGAGTCGCGTAATTATTATCATGTAAACGTTAGTAGTTAGTAATATTATGGTTATATTAACAATAATATATATTATGGTTATATTAACAATAATATATATTATGGTTTGGAGTTGTTTTAACAACTCATCTGATTTGAGTTGTGTATGTTACGTGAGTAACAATCAAAACTAAATAGGGATTTGTGGAGATAATCTCTCCTTGAATATAGGAGTAGACTCTCCTATATATGTGTAAATTATATTTAGCTGAACAGAAGAAAAACATATTATGATGCATTGAAACTAAAATAATATTATTATTATGTGCATACTTTTTTATCTCTAATCAAATTTCATATATATATATATATATACACACTTTAAAATTAAGTCACATACATAGTAGTCAAGGAACCTCATAAGAGGCTTAACAGGTCTCAATACAACCAGGAGTCTATTCCTCTATAATAAGAATGCAGCTTGACATATTTGATGGAAGGTGTGTCTAACAAATGTTATTGCTATTGAAATGATACTTTTTAGTGTTTGAATGAAAAGTAGTAGTATCAATAAAGCTAATGTTATTGTTATGCTTGAAGGGAACTAAAGTTGTTACACCATATTCTGTGTCCTAAGCTAAGCTCATCCTCACACTTCCATACTCAACCACCGAGCATATCCTTGAGCTTGAATTCCTCCTGGTTTACATTACTTGTACCATCCACTAAGAAATGCATAGTATTCTTTGCTTAAGAAAAAATTATCATAAAATGCATAGTATTCTTTGCTAAAGAAAAAATTATTACCATAAGTTGTACCGTATAAGAAAGAAATCATTTAAAATATGCCACTTTATTGAATTTCTGGTCACAGCATTTGGCCTGTCTTCATGTGACCCTTTATATACCATGTTTGAAAGCTATATGAAGTACTCAAGTGTCTTACGCCTAATCCACATTACTAGTAGGCTTTGATATAAAGTACCTACCTACTGTAACAGTGTATAACTTTTTAAATTCACATTCAAATTTCAAGAGGTGGGTACAGTGCTTTACCAAAAAAAGGCAGTTTTTCATGTAGTTCTTCTGTTTGGGTGCAATGACAACACACAGAGAAAATATTTAGGTGTACACAAAGGAAGTTTTCAGATTAATAAGACGTGTGTTGTTAAGATCCTGGGCCACCCAAAAGAACAGAGTCCTCAGGCAGTTGGAATTCAGAGTGCAAGAGCAATGTCAAATGCAGCTGCCATTGCAGGATTCTGTTTGTGGGTATTCATTTTTATGGTACAAGGCCTGAATGGAGATGAAGTTACATATGATGGTACTTCTCTCATTATCAATGGACAAAGAAAACTACTCATTTCTGGATCAATTCACTACCCTCGTAGCACTCCTGAGGTGGGTATCAAATAAGCAGAGGAATTTTTCATCGGTAAAAATATGTACGTATATACATTGTGTATTTTGTGTTTGTTAATTGAGGATGGATATTCAATGGTTTTTACAGATGTGGCCCGGGCTGATAGACACAGCAAAGGAAGGAGGATTGGATTGCATTCAGACATATGTGTTCTGGAATATGCATGAGCCAGAGCAAGGAAAGGTAATTGATTTTAACTTGAATCATAATTATAAGATTGTGTTCATAAGTCTAATGCTGTGTTAGTATTTGTGATTGCAGTTTAATTTTGATGGGAGGTTCGATTTGGTTTCATTTGTGAAGTTAATACACTCAAAAGGACTGTATGTGAGTCTGAGAATTGGGCCATACATTGAGTCAGAGTGGAATTATGGGTATGCCTCACATTCTCAATCTATAACAATATAGATACTTTACTACCACATTGAATATATGTTTCTCTGATGGTGCATTTTGCCTGTGTTTGCAGGGGATTTCCCTACTGGCTTCATGATATACCAGACATAGTTTTTAGAACAGATAATGAACCATTCAAGGTACAGACTGCCTTTTTTTTCTCTATTACAGAGGCCCTTGAATTTATGAGAATTTCAAATAGCTTGTTGTATGGTGCATGAATTGCTACTGTATTGGTGAGTGCAGAGGGAGATGGAGAGATTCACAACCATGATTGTAAACATGATGAAAGCAGAAAGTCTTTTTGCTTCCCAAGGAGGACCCATTATCATCACCCAGGTATGTATTATCTGTAACTGTCCATTAATTTTCTAAGAACTGCTTAAAGTCAATTCCCATGGGCCATTATTATTACCCAACTGTGTATTCTCTGTAACTTTGTATTAATTTTCTAAGAACTTCTTAACTTTATGTTATGTGGACAATATTAATTTAAAAGGGCTGTTTAAATGCAAACTCTGTAACACTGTATTAATTTTCTAAGAACTGCTTGAAGTCAATGGTAAATAGAAAATTCCCATTATCATCACCCAAGTGAGATTTCTCTGCAACTCTGTATTAATTTTCTAAGAACTGCTTGAAGTCAATGGTAAATAGAAAATTCCCATTATCATCACCCAAGTGGGTTTTCTCTGCAACTCTGTATTGATTTTCTAAGACCTGCAGAAAGTAGTAATTTAAAAGGATGTTTAAATGCAAAGTAACATAAGAAATACCTTGGGGAACATGGGAAGATGATAATTACTACAGTTGTTACCCACAAATTTGTTTTCACTTTTAATGCCTTTTAAAGATTCCATGGCACTAAGGGCTACAGTTGTCTGTCTGTGCAGAATGATTAAGAAATGTTACTTAACCATTTTAAATTTTCTCTAGCAGTAAGTCATAATGGCAGTAACTACCTTCCTAACTTACAGAACTCTTTTTTTCTGGCTTTTTACCTGGGGGGAATCCATTTCTGGCCAGATAAAAGCTAGATCATGTACAGAGGTTATTTCAAATGATTAATGAGGGGAAGTATCTGATTTGGTTAGGTTTCTTGTTAAGGAAAAGGCACTTTTGGCGTGGTTACAACGATTCTTTCACTCACGAGAAATTTGGCTTCCCACCTCTTTTGTCACATAGCGAAAAGACGTTCATTATCATCTAACATACTTTTAACTCTGCTAGATTGCAGAGTACTTACTGTCTGTCTTGATCAAGTGATAGAGACCTCCATCTTCAAAGTCATTTCTTGTACATAACGTTTACAATTTTTTTATTTTATCTTTTTCCATTTTCAAACGAGTTTGAAAACAAAGAACATGCTCAATTCATGAATGTTCAAAAGTAATTTAAATTATTATTTTTAAAATGAAACAGTTGTATAATGTATTTGTAAGAGTAAAATAGTTATTATTTTAATAAAATATAGACGGTGTAAGATTATGTTTTAAAGTATAATATAATAAATTTATAAA
Source organism: Sequoia sempervirens (assembly GCA_007258455.2). Lineage (NCBI taxonomy): Eukaryota > Viridiplantae > Streptophyta > Pinopsida > Cupressales > Cupressaceae > Sequoia > Sequoia sempervirens. The sequence continues at coordinate 210,037 of VDFB02282221.1, read as the reverse complement.
AATATTGATATTTTAGATAATATAATTAGCAGTAAGATAGATTAATTGTTCAAAATGCTACATTATTTGAAAAGATTAAGTAGTAAAATTTAAGAGATTAATAGCAGGGTCATTCAATTTGGAGTCCTATCCAACATTTGACAAATTCTCATCATCTTAGATTGATTCCCAACATGTATTGATATTGTTTATTTCATTCCACCCCTCTTGCTCCACATGTTATTGATTGTCTCTTGATTTGGTGAAATAGCCAAAGCGAGGCGATTATATTTATCTTACCCATCCATCAAAGCACAATCATACTAATAAGACATAAAGAAAGATGGCAATCAAACAAAGGAGACCATCTTGAATAATTATGAGAGCACCGATAAGAGATGTTGTGACCTCACCTTTGGCCCCTATGCGAGGAAGGTCAAAACATGCAGGGTGATGTAGGTAGAACATAAGTAACTTTGCAAGGTGCATTGTCATAGTGATCCAATATAATTTCAAGATAGGCTACCTCCAAAACCACCTTGTGGTCTTACATTTGGCTTCGTAGAAAATCATTAAAGGTAACCACAACTTTGATATAAGGAAAGAACTACTTATCAACTAGTGTGTTAGAACATAATCTTTATTTTCAAATAGAGATAAATCTCCACTCAAAAATTATACCAAGTCTACGTGAATCTTGGAGGAAGCATGGCCAATCCCATAAAAGAACATTATGTAAAAAAAAAAGTGATATAGGACTTTCAGAGGTCATAACTTTTGACTCAGGGGTCTGTTTGGTCTAAAATTTTACGTGGAGAAGCATCTCAAAGAGTATAATCCAATATCAAACCACATTTGGACACTTTTCTAGAGCCAAATTCCTTCATATGAGATCTCAAATTAAACTTTGTGTTTTTCAAGATTTTTCTAGAATTTGTATTTTTTAGTTAATTTTTAATTCCTTCTTTTAATTAGATTTTTTAGTTGAAAAATAGTGTCACTCTTTTTAGCTTTAAATAATTAGTAATTGTCATAGTTGTGCGAATAAGCATGCAAAATTACCAAAAATGGCAAATTCGTGATTTTGTAAAAATCTATCAAAAAAGGTAATTTTTGGATTAAGGGGTTTTATTTTCAATTGTAGAGCAGAATGAAAGAAGGATATTGGAGAAAAGTTAATCAAATTCTTTGTGCTTCTAGATGTTTTTTTTTTTGTTTCCAACATTAATGTTAAATAATATTTTGTGAATTGGTTAAATCAAAATGGCTTAGGTTAAAAGTATTTGAAGAAGTCACAAATCCATGGCCAAGCAAACTAAGCTCTATTACAAAATCAAAATAAATTTTTAATGGTTTGTGTTTATCTAGATAAATGAAACTTAGGATTTGACACTTCTAAGTCGATTGGGTGTTCCACTTAGACAAGCCTTGGTGAAGAATAAACCAAGCAAAATTGGTCCAACTAGTGAGCCAAACCTATTTTTTTCCTAAAACCATGCCATGATTGAAAAAGTGTGGGGGTTAAGAAATCCAACGGGTTTGATCTAATTCCTTTATATTGAAACCCCTTAAGGTTAGATTGAAACCCCCTTTGTGGAGCCCTTGGCATGGTCTCCTTTGACCCTATCAAAATACTAACAACAATATAATTTTCCTCATATTTTAGGGGTCAAACAAAGACATTTGAAGATGTAATTTTACAAGTACATATCCTCAGTGTTTTGATTTTTTAAATTATATGTATTATGTTTTTTTTAATTTTATAATCAATGTAGGTCAATTATGAACAAAAATTACCTCTATTTGAGATACTAGAAAAAATAATAGAATTAATCAAAAAATTCTTAAAATGTGTAGTGCATTAGGTATTGATATCCTTGTTTTAATGGAAAGAAAACAATTTCTATATATATATATGTAAAGGGAAATGTGTAATGATAAAATATAGTATGAAATTTCTATTTTTACCAATTAAATAATAAATAAAACATTCAAAAAAAATATCAAAAACTATACATGTGCACTAAATATTGGAATTAATGATCTATGTCCAAGAATCATGAAAATATTTGCATTACAATAAAATGATTTTCAATTGTAAAAAATAGTAGAAATATAATTTTATATTGTAAACTAATCAAATATTATAGAAATAATTATTTTTTCAAATTTAAAAAATTAGAAATTGAATTTACCTACAAGGTTCCACAAATTATTAGTTTATATTGCTCTTAAATTATTAATAGTTTGTTCAATATAATTGACAAAATGTGTTGAATATTGGAAATGTTGATTTTGGTAGCTCAATATTGTTGAAAAATGGGAGATGTTAATGTCCTTTTACTTGAGATCTAATACTCAAAAGGGAATGCAAGCCTAAATTCCTCTAGGTTGTATAGATATAAAGGAGACTTGAAGAGATATAATTTTTCAAAGGGACCTTCCAAGCCACATCCCTTTTAATTAAATAACTCATATGGTGTAGAGTGTTATGCCTTGATGATGTGCATCAACTAAACCTAAACTACCAAAATCTTTGGGAAGGCAGCAAATCTCTTAAGCTACTTAATGAAAGTATTTTTCTTGCTTAGAAATAGTCCAAAGAAAATACTCAAGCTACTTTTCAAACTGTAGGAAAATTTTGAAGGAACCCAATAGGGATAGTACTAAATATAGGTCCATGAAAATCCCAAATCGAGAATTTATTGGTTGAAGAGAGTGTCTTTGTGATTAAGTAGGCTAACTTTTTCTTCACTCTATCTATAATGTGCCAAAAGGAAGTAGGAGAAGCTTGGAATATAAAGGGAATAACGAAAAAATAAAAAATCACCATGATTAATCAATTTCCATGCATAGGTTTGCAATCAGGCAAGAATTAAAACAAGGACTATCTATAGCACTTGGTTTCACACCATTGTTCATGTTAGATCTTCATGCCAATAAAAATTATCCTGCATAGATCCTAAAGTGTTTGGATGACATCTACATGGCCAAATCTAGAAAATATCAAAAATTTCATTTTTGATATTTTTAGACATCTTCATAAATTGTATTTTTGAAGGTCTTTAAAGCATTTTTGGGGGCCCTAGGTTTTTTTCTTGTATTTTTATTTTTCAACTTTATTTTTTGTTGAAGATCTTTCCAACACACCAAAGAAATCTGATTTTTCCCAACAAGCTAGAAGTGAAGACTCCACCAAATTAAGGTACCAAGAATAAATATTTTTGGTATATTTTATTTTGTAGCTAGTATGTCCTTGTTTCTTCCAAAGAGGACTTAGGTGTAGTGACCCTTTAGTTCCCAAGGTAACCATAATTTCAAAGTCTTACTAGGTTTTTTGTTCATTTGAGTTTAAAAAATGTATATATTGGTTGTTTCTAAATTAGTGAGATAGAGTTGGAGGCATTCATCTCTTCCATAGAGCTTGCCAACTTTTATGAACTCTCTAAATTCTAAATAAGATCTATTCATATTTCACATTTCATATATTATTTGTTGTATAATTATAATACCACCAATCCCTCAATGGACCCATGTTATCCTCTAAATTCCCAAACTAATTCAAATCAATAGTATTAGATCTTGTTCACTCTTGAATGTCACATCACTTGTGGTCATGGTATCAAAATATTGGATTGGAGATAAGAGACCCATCAAATTACCTTCATTTGAGGTACACACAACTGCAAATGGTTGAATAATTGGGTGACTAATTAGACCCCTTCTAGGTGTTGGTTTAAGAGGCTTTAGAAAGACAACATGAGGAGTGATGAATTAGTTAAATTGGCTATTCTAGCATAATTAGATAATTTACAACCAAACACCATGGGAAGACCATTTGGTGGTCATGCCCCTTTGCAAGTACATGTAAAATTTTGATATCCCAACTTTTGAAGGAAATTTGATACAAATGTTGTTGTTGATTAGATATAAAAATTGGAAAATTAGTTTCTATTAAACCATTTCTTAGAAATCTAATAAAATAAAATTTACCCTCTACAAAGCTAAGCCTCATGTGCAACAATCATGGGAGACCAATTTTTTATCCAAATAAAATTGTAAGGAAAATACTAACAATCAAGAATTTGATATAGTGATGGATGAGAATCCCACATGGGGAGACCTTGTAATATATATAAAGGAGGAGTATTTTCCTAAATATTAATGTGACAAAATATATATGCAATGGTAATTGCTTCATTAAAAAAATGATCAATTGGTTCAAGACTACACCAACACCTTCTATGTATTATCAACAAGTCTCTATTGATAACAAGGTGAAAATAAAGTGCATTAACAACTTATGAATGTGATTGTAAATCTGAAAATTAGATTAACCAAATGAAACATATGTGATTGCACATAAAAAATAACATAAAAATCAGCAAACCATAGATAACACCATATTTATGTGGAGAAACTCTTTAAGGAAGAAACTCCAAATGAGAAAGATGACAAGAATATTATTAATATGCAAAGAGACTTATACAACGATAATCTTCTATTCTATTCTCTAATCAATCCAAAAACACTTGGATACCTCTAGCTCAACATAAAAGTACCATCTCATGGATCCAATTTAGAAAAAGTTATGAGAGGAAAACCACAATAGTGACCTAAAACAAGAGACAAGAAACCACTAGAAAAAACCCATGCCTAGGATAATGGTTAGCCAACAAACATGATAATAAAATAATAATAATCGCATGGCTCCAACATGGGCACCTATCCCATAGCCAAACAATTATTTCCTTTTTGAATGCTTTGTAACTCATTGACGACTCTTTTGATCACACAATAGGACAACCTTTCACCTTCCAATCTTGGGTGCCCAACTCATGATTGTTCATATTCCCAAAAGTGGATGCCTAGAAAGAATCTTATCCAAGCTTGCCTTGTAACCATTGTCGACATGTGTTCACCTCTTTGAAATGCAATTACAATTTGTCATAGAAACCAATATTACATGTTTTCCTCTCATAGCCCCTAGAACACTTTCCAAGAAATGTGGAAACACATGAATGACATAGGAATGCAATGTTAATGTCACCTTTCCTAACAATCTCAACATCCAAGATATGAAGAAATATTTGGTTGTGAAGTGCTATATTGGGCTTTATGGATATATTCAAATTGAGATGGAATATTTGAATATTGAGACCTTGAGAATTAACTTCAAATATGCAATAAAAAATCAAACAAAAATTAAAGAAGGAATGTTTTGCAAATAACAAACCAAATGAAGAAGCTAGTATCAAGCTCACAATAAAGCAATCATCCAAGGAATTATCCTCACAAGTATTAGTAGAAAATATTAAAGGCACTAAAAATATACAAGTATGTGGTGTGAATTTCATAGGAGTCATCAATGTAACACCAAGGCATCAAGCCACTAAGACACTGATGATTGAAACATAGGGAGTGGAGACCAAACCCAATTTTTTGCCTATGGATCCTTTTAATAAGAAGGATGGTGATTAGATAATCAAGGTTGATCCATATGCAATAGTTGCCTCTACCAAATTCTTGCCCCATGAAGATGAGAAATTGCTATTCAATTCACAAATGTGGGTAAATGAAAAGGCCCTATATTTCATTATTGATAGTGGAAGTCACAAGAATGTTATTTGTGTACAGATTGTCAAGAGATTTAACTTATATACAACACCCCATCCATACCCATACTCCATGGGGTAGGTGAGCCAAGGGTGATTATTTTGGTAAATATAGAGTGTCATTTACCCTATTTCATTAAACCATTCAAAGATAAGTAACTTGTGATGTGGCACCCCTAGACATGTGTGTGGTGTATTCTTGGGGAAACCATACATTTATAAGCATCACAACATTAATTATTGCATATCATGTACTGTCATTATTAAGATTATGGGTGAATAAAAATATCAAATATCATGTCTTTAATTGAAAAATATGAAATACCAAAGTTAATCTTTGCAAAATATGTATCCTTGATTAGTAAAAAATAGTGCCAAATTTTGATTTCTCGAACTAGAAAATTTATGCTACTAATTATTCTACTTGTGGAGGTAAGGTTAGTTTTAGCAACTAATCATGCTAAAAAAATCACTACAATTCACCAATAGAAGCAAATAGGTCAAATATTGTCAAGGTATCAAGATGTATTCAACTCACTAGTAGGTGTACCACTACATGATCAAGTCAAGCATATAATTGACCTAATTGGGACACAATTAAAAAATGTGCCATTATATAGAAAGTTAGACTTGGAGAATGATGGAATCAAGCACCAAATTCAATAATTAATTAAAAAAGGACTCATTCACCAAGTGCCTCACCATGTGAAAGTTTACTTTTTCTTTCCAAAAAGAAGGGTGGAATGTGGTGACTCTACATTGTTTATTGAGATTTGAACAAGATCACTATAGTATCCAAATCCTCACATTGATGATCTCTTGGTCCAACTGAGAGGGCTAATTTTTTCACCAAAATTAACTTGACATCTAGGTGCCACCAAGTTCCAATTGAGTCATCAAATGTGTAGATGATTACTTTCAACCCAAAATATGGCTTGTTTAAATGGCTATCCTCTCATTTTAGTCTAACTAAAAACCATACCACCTCCATGAGAATGATAATGATGTACTTATGTCATTCATTGATTCCTTTGTTGTCCATTTGGATGGCATACTTATCTTTAGAAAAACAAAGGAGGATCATTTTCATTATTTTGAATAGGTACTCTCAACTCTACCACAACATAATCTCTCTGATAATATTTGATAGTAGGGATACATCATGGTTAGCAAGGGTGTTCATATCAACACTAAAAATATTTTATATTTTTGGGAGTGGCTGATTTTTATCTTAGGTTTGTTCTTGGATTTTCACACTTGGTATAACCTATGAATCAAGCACTCAAGAGAGTAGTAAAAGAAAAACCATTTGAACAAAGACATGAAAATGAGAACTCATAGAAATGAAAAGGAGGTTATGTTCAACACCGATATTGGTTCTTCCAGATCTACAACAATCTCTTAAAATTGAGACAAATGCTTTTGAATATGCACTTGGAGTGGTGCTTATCCAACATAGGCATTCATTTTCCTACCACAACAATAGTTTTTATAATACTATTTGTTTAGGTATCCTACATATGACAAGGAACTGTATGTCATTATTCAAGCTTGTAAACAATTGAAATATTATATATTGGGGAAGGAGAAAATCATTCACACATACCACAATCTTTTGTAATTTATGCTAACTCAAGTAAAGTTACAAAATGACAGGCATCAAAGGTGGTCCACTTACATACAAGAATTTCACTTCAACATTCATCACAAGAAGGGAAGTGGTACCAAAGTTATAGATTGCTTGAGCCGGCCTTTGATCATAGATCTAATAGTAGTGTTACACTCTTGTGGACAACAAACAACATATTAAACTCAATTGTATGGCATCAATCCTATTTTTTCTAACATCTACCAAAGGCTAGTAGAAGGTAAAAAAGTGACTAATCTTTACATGTAGGATGGAGTTCCTTGTTACATGGGACACATATGTGTTCCTATTAGAGGAAGATAAAATATGATATCACAAGAACACTACATGTCGTTGAACAAATTGGAATGGAGATGACCATTATTGTACTCCAAAATAATTTCTACTATAGAAAAATGTGTCATGATCCCATCTTATATATTTGGTTTTGTAAAGATTGTGCCATGAAAAATCTTGTAAAACAAAATCAAGGATTATACACACCTCTTCATATTCCTAATAAGCCCTAGCATTCTATTTCCAAGGATTTCATGTTAGGCCTTCTTACAACCAAACATAGTCATGATTGTGTGTATGTGGTGGTAAATAAATTCTCAAAAATGGTCATCATAGTCACTTGCAAGAAAGTGTTATCTATAGAAGAAACTAGTAATTGTTTCTTTGAGAATGGCTTTACCGACTTTGGTTTTCCATCGATTATCATCTTCTACAAGAATAGTAGGTTTGTTTGTAACTTTTGGTCATCACTATTGGCCATGATGGACACCAACTTGATAACATGTTATATTCCACCTATAGATAGATGGGGAAAATGAGGTGGTGAATTGCATGATCATTCACATTATGTGGATGTATCATTGAGAGCATCTCCACACATGGTATGAAACTATACCTAATGACTAACATACCTACAACTATGCATTACATGTCTCCATAAGGCATACTCCATTTGAAGTTTGTCTTTGGTACTAACCATTAGATCCCATTCATGTAGACCTATCTATGATGTTCAATGAAACAACAAATTGCATACCAAGAAGGAGGTATATAACACATCTAGGTTCATTGAGAAGATCCATCATACCTATAAAAAATTTCATGAGATACTACAACACACCAACTTGAAAGACAAGGAAAGACATGATCAACATCATACAACTAATCAGATTCATATTAGAGACAAGTTTTGGCTTCATCTCCAAAAACAATGACTTCAAGGGCCACACAAGAATAATTTTTCCCTTCAATGTGACCCATAAAACATCCTCAAACAAATGGATGAGAATTAATTTGAGCTCAATATGCCCCCTTTCCTAAGATTGCATCTAATTTTTAATATAAAGTTGTCACCATTATTGGACACTTCTAAACTTGCTAAACATATTCACAAGTAAGAATTGAATCATAGCACACTACTATTCCACTTGACAAAGATCAATTTATTGATTTTCTTTCTATAACACTAAAGAATTAGCAAATCCATCTTTACCATGTGGTAAAGCAAGACAATTTCATCACCAAGGCAAGTGGCTCACTAGGGACCAAATTAAAAAAAGGGTTTCCTTGTCTACTATAAATCCTTGGTGCAATGGGGCTTATTTCTTCTCGATGAGGATGAATGATCCCACGTAGATCTCCTAGAGTGTTTGGGTGGAATTTATATTGCCAAATCGAGAAAAAATTTAAAATATCTTTTTTTGTAATTTTTGTATCTTCGTAAATTGTATTTTTAGATACCTTCAAAGCATTTTATAGGACCCTTATGTTTTTTAGAATCTTTTATTTTCATTTTTTGGTGTTGGTCTTCTAGAGATCTTTCTAATGTTCCAAATAAGTTTTTTTTCCAACAAGTTATAAGTTAGGACCCCCACCAATTTGGGATACCAAGAATATATATTTTTTGTGCATTTTATTTTATAGCTAGTATGACCTTGTCATGTTGTCTATTTTAGCTTCCAATGATGACTTATGTGTAGTGACTCTTTAGTTTCCAAGGGAAACCATACTTTAGAAGTCTTAGTTTTTGGTTTGTTTGAGTTGAAAAATGTATATACTGGTTATTTCTAAATTAATGAAACATAGTTGGAGATATGTATCTCTTCCAAAGAGTTTACAAACTTGCATGAACTCTCTATTATATGAATAATAGGTATTATATTTAACATTTCCATGTTGTTTGTTGTATAATTACAATACCACTAGTCCATTACTAGGCATTTTCCTCTAAATTCCCAAACTAATTTAGATCACAAAAGGTTTCAAGGAACTTAGAAATATTTGATATTCTCCTCATCCTCAATTAAAGAGGGGAATGAATTGTCAATAAAGTGTGCAATGACTAGCTATTGCTTTTTCAAAAGAAGGGTGATACCATGAACTAACATTTTAAGAAATGTTTTTGGCCAATAGGTATGCAAATCCTTCAACTATAAGAACAAATAAAATAGGGGTTTATTGGCATCCCTATTGAATGGATCAAAAGAACCTAAATTGTTTAGTTTGTGTGTCATTTATTAAAATATAAGTAGAAACATTAGTAAAACTCATCTAGAAATTCTAAAGAAAAGTAGGACCAAAGCCTTGAGAGCCTTAAGCATAACAAGAATGACTGGTTATTCAATCCTATAATATGCTTTCTCAAGGTAAATATTAATGAAAATGGCTTGTTGATTTGAGTTTTGAGCTCATTGCATACCATTATCATCTAACATATTCAACTCTATGCTAGATAGGGGAATATTGTGTTTACATTCATCATTAAGTGACAAGACCTCCCTTTTAAAATTCATTAATTTCACATAATTTTATTTTTTATTATTTGTTATTTTAGTTTCAAATAGAAGTTTGGATATAAATATAAAATTCTCAATCCATGTGCATTTAAAAATAGTTTTAATTTTATTTTTTACAAAAACAATTTTATAATTTTTTACTTTAAAAATTATGTAAAAATAATATATACACTTTTCATGAAAAAATATGGGTGGTCTAGGATTACATCCCAAAGTCTTATAAATTAGAATAAGCTTAGCAAAACAAGTAGTCCAAAGAAAACCACAAGTGATTTAAAAGATAAACCCCTCAAAACAATAAGTGGTAAGATATAAAAGGTTAGTAATAAGAGCTAGAGCAAGAGATAAAAAGGTTTGCAATAGAGGCAAGTCTCTTACAAGCTTAGAAAATAGGTTGGCTCAAGGAGTGATAAAAGGGAAATCTCCAATCTTGTGATCAAAGGACTAATAATTAATGCAAGTATTGGGTGTATAATCTCTAAGTATGATGTATATCACCTATTTGAATATTAATTGACTCCTTGATGAGTCAACCCACAATATTGTATCTCATTTTTTGACCAAAGTAGGACATTGAAATCAATATTTTTTACCAAATTTTCACTTTATGAAACCTAAGAAACTAAACCATTAATAATTTGGAGATGATGTGAACCAGTGATTTGTAAGAATTTATGTGTAGATTCTTAATATATCTAAAAAATAGAAATAAATTACGATTTTTTTAATGTAACTTTTAATAATCTATTTTTTATAGTAAACAACATTTTTAGAAAGTGGCGATTATGCCGTAACACATAATTTTTTTAATATAAAGGATAAAATTATATTTTTGAAAATATAAATTTGTAACATTAATATCTAGTGCATGAATATTTTGTCATAATTTTTTGTTAAAGATTTTTTTTAAATTAATTTTTTAATTCAGAGTAATTATAATGTAGAAATAGATGTATGTTGTAATGCATAGCTTGTTTCGTATGTATTGAATTTTATTTTATTTTATTTTCTAAAACAAGGACATCAATACCTAGGACACAAATATTTTTTAGAAATATTTTTTTCTATTTTTCTATTTTTCTACATGTGTGAAACAAATACCTTGATGTTTGTTGAAAAACCTACATTCAAAATATATATATATATATATTAATTATAAAATTAAAAATATTAAAAATTATACTTTTTGAAAAAATTATAATAAGGGCTACATACTTACAAAATATAATTTCTAGATGAATTTATTTGATCCCTCAAAAGGTAAAGAAAAAGTGGTTTCTTGTTAGCATTTTGATAGGTATGAATGAGACTCCATTGTAGGTATGATTTAAGACTAGAGGGGTTCTATCCAAGGGGGTTTGATCTAAGGGGGTCTTATCTAACCCTCTTCAATTAAAACCCTTTAGATGGAACTCTACAAGACTTACATAATTAAATTTTCTAAAAAATATATGATTTCAAGCAAAAATTAAGATGTTTCAAAAGTGAGACTCATTATTGTGGGATCGCCCTAATTTATTTAGAAAAATCTACCTCAACACAAACACATTTTTAAGAGAAAGCGAAATAAAAATTATTAATCTTCACACAAACAACTCTTCTAAGAGAGAAAGTGATCTATAGTACAAAAAGGTTAAAAAGGAAATGGAATCCTTTAGAACTCAGTCCACATCATGACCTTAAGAGCTTGTTATTTAAAAAAAATAAAGGCATGGGAAACTTAATTAGAAAAATTGTACCTAAGTTCTAAAGTTTAGATTTACTTTAAATCTATGATACAATCTTCATTAATTTCTTTAAAATGCATAAATATAACAAAATTATAGTTATAAGCTAAAAATGTGTCACTAAGAAGTAAAAGGTACAATATTATATTGATATAAAGACCTTAAATGATATGAATATAATATATCACATCGTAAATAAGGTATTGTAAATAGTTTATTTTATATTGTATTCATTTATCTTCTATAAAATATAATTACTAACCATTTAACTAATAGATTTTTTGAAATTGAAGCAATGCTCTTATATATTTAAAGTAATAAAAAATAGTATTTATATGTTTAGTATCAAGATAATAGATGGTATACCATTTTTTTTTGCCTTGTGGGTATAATTAATGTTAAATTTGATGTCTTGTGTGTTTATAGATAGAGAATGAATATGGGAATGTTGAAGGTTCCTTCGGATCAGAGGGTCATTCATAAATAGTTTGGGCGGCAAGTATGGTAATGGGCCTAAACACTGGTGTTCCATTAGTCATGTGTAAACAACCTGATGCTCCAGATCCAGTGGTAAGAATTTTATGTTTTTGAAAGCTTATTAAACCATTTCTATTATTAAATTAATCTAAGTAATAATATGATATTTTAATTTTGAAATATAATTCATATACAAGAATTTTTAGAATAAATTAAATAAAAAATTATATAAAATAGTTAAGATACAATACACATTAAATTTATCATTTTCTATTTTATATTATATTTCTTTGAGTATGATTAGTTAAATAAAATAAAGAATGTAATAGATGAAATCTAGATCTCCCAAAGTACCTTAACTAGGGAAACATGACCAACAATATATTTAGATTTTTTATAAAAATGTGTGTTCACAATATTTATGATATTGTTACGCTAATATACTATAGTATTATCAAAATATATATTCATGGTTCAAAGTATCCATCCATATGAATTTGAAAAATATTATAAAGACTAAATGACATGTAGATATGTGTGTGAGAATGAGAGAGATGATCTATCTATATTATCATTATATGAGATATTAATTCTATTAAAATCTAAGTAAACAAGTACCAATCAAAACACATTCAAAATCATCATCCTATCCTTCTATAAACTAGTAAAAAATATGGTTGTTGATTTATATTAAATATTTTGCACTTAAAAGTTGGTTTTTTTAATGCAACCTGACATAGCTTATTTAATTACTGGCAATTACTCATATCTAATCTCTAATATTTATTAACTCTTGTAATTGAGCACCATAATAAAAAAAATAGATAAATAGATCAAATATTATGAATTTATGAATTGAGCCATTCATCCCACCCAATATGAATAATCTATTTAGTATGAAATATTTATAGTTGAACAACTATCTCTAGGTTCTTCAAGTACCTAACGTCATAATAGTTGTTTAAGATAAAACTTGTAATTTTTTTACATTATTATGATTTAAAAACATTTGGAATAAAATGCTTTCTTAAATGACCATCTTTCCCATCATCTCATCTTAGGTATTTTGAAGATGTCATTTTAAGACCTCTCAATAAGGAAAATAAAATTTAAAGTTTATTTGATATGAAACATAAATTAAATTTTAATTATTGTTGTACAAAGACATTGAATGTATCAATTAAAACTTAATTAAGATGAAATCTCATATAACAACTCCCTTACATAGATAATTACATGACTAACAAATAAACAAACTCTTAAATATATGAGTTATTAAAACAACTCATAATACAAACAAACACTCACTATAATATAATATCGAGTTGTTTCTCAACAACTTAATATCAACATACATAACTCTATTTTATTAAACATACTAATCATGACACCCATGCGGACACTATTTCCTAACAATTATTTTTTATGAAATTTCATAGCACAATTTTAATGTATTTTGATATTTTAAAAATACAAGTATATAGACAAGTGTATACATTAGACTTGGGTATCATTGTTGTTCTTTAAAAGTTATTTTTTTATTATTTATGCAAAGAAATATATAAATGTGAATAATTAAATCAATATCTTTATCTTCAAATCACTTTTTTCTAGTCTTAAATAAACAAGATTCATTCTTAATTCACTAGAAATCATCATTGCATACCTTATCTACCTATATTCCCTCTTGTCTATAAATAGTTATGGCAATACACTTAATTTAATGGGGGTTGTAGTTAAAAGGATTGAGTTCAATTAGTTAAATTATTAGAATTTCACTATGATGACCCATGTTTGAATCCCCAAAGTGACATCTAAATTGAATAAGTTATCTTTGTTGACTTCTAAGTTGTATGCATTAAGTTTATTGATTAAATTGATTGAATTAATTACCACATCTAAGTCTAGGTATTTTGTACCCTAACAAATAAGGCTAGGTACAAATCTTTGAGTGAAGATGGAAGATATATACCTCAATCATGACATCTAAGTTAAAGGATCCCTCACAAAAAGAACTAACTACTACAAAAATTAATAGCAATTATATGGTAGAAAAATCATGTTAAAATTTATTATTATTGTATTAAAATTTATCTATTATATACATATAAATATCTATGCAAAAGATTATTTTGACAAAAAAAATCTTAACTAAATTAATTACTTTAGATATCAATTCCAACATAGAATTCTTAAAATTCAATATTACTATAATATGAACTTGAATTGTTTAAATAATAATACTCCATACAAAACATTAGATAATGACCCCAAAAAATGTTGGGTAAATATTTAGAAAAAGTTCATAGATATAACCAAAAGCTTTTTGAAATGTTATGATCATTATAAAAACTAAGTAGATGTTACAAATAAATATAATAGAAATTATGGAAAGTACATTCTAAAAAAGCCCATCAAGCTAAGAAAGAGTACACATCATAGATATGATTTTACATGTTTGTGCATTCTTTTGAATCTTTAATTGTTATTTGTAAGATTGTATTAATAATATTTCGTTTTGAAAATAATATTAAATAATTTAAATTTACTAATGTTTTTTTGTCTATTTAGATAAATACTTGCAATGGTATGTATTGTGGGGATACATTTATCGGTCCCAACTCAAATAAGAAGCCTAGGATGTGGACAGAGGCTTGGACTGGTTGGTATGTATTTCTAATAACTATTTATATAACCATTCTCATTTTTTTTTTTTAATGTGTTTCATAGAGATCATTTTGTAAACCTTTGACAAACAACTATCATTTTGTAACAATAAATATTGAAATATATTTGATATAAATGATCAATATAAGTCAATGTGAGTCATAAGAACAATCAAGAGAGATGTAAATACTACAAGAATAGTTAACCCTGAGCCATAAAAAAAAAGTAGAAGAGAGTTGATAAATCAATGAATGAGAGAGCATTAAAAGAACATAAACTATTGGCATCAACTAGATGCATTTACATTAAATTATGACATTGACTTTTTTTTGTTTGTTTGGAAAATCGCTACCTCAGAGGGTAGCACTCTATATTTATTAGAAAACAAGATTTACAATTCACATCAAAATGGGTAATTAAACTTGAGTTCCACTAATACCACCTTTTGTGGCAGATCTAAGCAACATATGGTGTTTCCCGATCGTAGGTTTCCTTCACTTAACCTCAATCCAATCATTGTCACCTTGAGAGGAGTCCACAATATCATGCACTGTATTTGTTGGGAGGATCTTCCCCCCTGGTTGGCCCAAATTAGTTAGAGCATCGCCCCTTGAACTTGGGCACCCTGTTGAAGGTGTAGGAGAACTTGAGAGTGTGGAGAAGCATAATGAAGTATGGTGTCCTTTGGTGGCATGGGTGTAATGATGTAATGTTGTGCTTCAACCCTAATCCACCATGTCGGTTTGCTCAAATTTAGGCACTCACGTTGTAAGTGACATTTGGAGGAGTTGTGTTCCGTTGAGAAGCATTTCCTACATCTAAATGTAATTTTTTCATAATCAATCAGTTGCCTCCTGTATCTGTTACCCACTTTCAACACAATCTTGGTAGTGAGGCCATTGACTAGATCGATTTCAACGCATATTCACGCACGAGTGGAGTTTTGATAATTCACAGTTTCTTTGGATGAATAGTGATATTTCCCGAGGCTATTCCCAATAGCCCTCAAGCAATCCAATTTCCAAAATTGGATGGGAAGATACTAAGTCTCACCCACAGAAATACTATACATGGATCAAAATCGGAAAACCAAAGTTTCATACGAAAAAAATCCCCTTGATAGATCCATGGGCCATTTTCCAGCACCAATTTTTTATTTTCCTGTGAATCAAATTCTAAAATTAAAAAACCCCTTTGCAAAAGGGTAAATGCTGATTTCACCTTCCAATATACCTTCCATTTTTCCGAAACCCAAGTGTGCAGATCACATAACTTTGGCCAAGTCTTTGTGAATCGACAAACAAGAGCATGGTCGGACAAAAAAACCTCCCTATCCAATGCCAAACTGTCCGAGCGGACTTCCGACGTTTTAGAGGAGGGGCGGACCAGGAAATGTGAACACATTCTTGTGTTGCCATTTGCAGCGGCGACCTCGCACTTGGCCGAAAGAGGATTCACGCCTCCCGCCCAGTTGGTTGAGCCGTGCCCCAGCCCACGATTTTCTGTCACACGTCCATGCTGCAGTTTGGACGCCCAGACATTTGAACCCTTCAGAACGCGGGCAAAATCATTTCCTCGAGCCCTCACACCAGAGGGCGACTCCATCCTAACGTCGTGTGAGCCTTCCGGGAGGTTTACAGAGGGCGCACAGCCACGATCCCTTTCATCTGAGAGAGACGCCTGGAGACTGCCGGTTTTGCCAATGAGATGGCAATTTGTAAGTTAAGAAGAACCCTTCTCAGCGCGCGACAGAGGAGAACCATCCGTACCATTGGTGCAGGCCTTGGAAGAAAGCATCGAAACATGGTTGGAAACCTTATCAGAGAAAGACAAAAGCCCTCGAGCAGCGCGCGCCATTTTTCAACATTGATTTTTTTTTTAAATAATGAAAGATAGAATATTAAGATTACATTATTAACACTCATGTACATAAATGCTTGAAACTAGCACTTGCACCTATCTGAGGTTCAAGGATAAGCCGATAGGAAATTAAAGATAAAATCTAAATGTGTTTTAATATTACATTAAATGAAGTACTATACTTATTGTACTAGGCAGAAAGTTTTGTCTCTCTGCAGATGGAATAGTTGATCTTTTACCAGCAGTGTAGTCTCTTCTACAAAAAAAACAAGTGATGGCACAAATGAAATAGTTTAAGATTTTTTTAAGAAATTCAAAAATTATTGACAAAGATGCTGGGCTTTCTTCGAATAACAACATGGGAGAATCACAAGAAGCAGAGCTCATGGGAAGGTTTGCATGAGAACTCTTGTTCATGATTTAGTGTTAAGACAAACACAATCTAATTTGCTAATAAGATGACAAGCAAGTGTAGTGTGTTATGTAAGACTGTAAGATCCACTGTATGGGGGGCACTTGAAAACTTAAGGGAAGGTCTAAAGAAAATAGAAATAGCATTTAAATCTAAACTATCATGTTTAGATACTGAATTTGGTGAAAGAAAAATTATTGTCGAGGTCATCCATAATCAACAGGTGACAAAAAGAGGGAGTGGTATGAGATGGCAAGGCCCTGAGACAAATTTGGAACATCACCAATTCACAGGTGAGATCTTCCACAACTGGTAGTTGCAGAAATTTTACAAAAGAGAAGAATGATGAACCAGAAAGAGAAGGTTTGCATGGTCCAGGGTTTGTAATAAAATTCAGAGGATCAGATGAAGTCATGTTAATGTGCCTTTGATCATTGAAACCCTTCTCAATTAGGTAGATGATAGTAACCTCATTTGAATTTCAATCACAGCATCATGCAGGGAGTATTTTTATCAGATATTAGGATAAACATGCTTGCAAAATGTGGAAGCATAGAAAAGGCACATGAATTGTTTCACAGAATGCCTCAAAGAAAAGTTATCTCATGGAATGCAATGATTGCAGGAAATGCAAAAAATGGATTTTTTAAAAAAGCTTTTGAAACTTTCAAGCAAATCCATTGCCAGGTGTAAAGATTAGAAGTGATTGGCATTGTTGTAAACAAGGTAAAGCCCATAGTTTGAAGGTTGTAGTAGCTAAATTGCATTTGTATGTATAAATAGTGTAAACTTTGGGGAGGTTGTTTGTGTTTGTGTACTTGAATAGTGGATCATGATGTTTGCAAAGCATGATATGCATGTCACCACTCATCTACTGTACAGTGGCCAACATCAGTTATATTGATTTGATAATAGTCCATTCACCTGCTATACCATGTACATTGTTGGCCAATAAGTCTTAAGGCTCATTAAATTTGTGCACCGTACAAAGACGAAATGAGAATCATTGTTAATCACCAAGGTTGAGAGCATCAGGAATGGCTCTGTGGAGAAATTGGCATTTTTCGCTACTCAAACAAAGGAAAGTATAGACTTCTAATGCTGTTACTCCCAAATCACGTTGACAGTGAGCAACTGCATTGTGGGTAAATGATGAATATGTAAACCAGGGGTCATGGCAATCATGGTCAAAGTTTGTGGCAATTAAAAATGAGGTCCCAGATTCAGTAGGACCGTGATTCACTAGTAAGTCTAAAGGAGTTTTCCTACTTATTGAGGTCTACTCATCTCAAATGGCCAGAAACAAACGGACCAAGCCAGGTGCAACATATCTTCCAGAACACACATCTAAGTGAAAGGGCGATTCCCCTAAGGTGAATTCCCCCAAGCATCCAAGAATAGTGGGGGGAAGAAACAACACTCCCAAATACATAAGACATGCCTTTAATATAAATGGTTCATCAAACAAGAGAAGGAGAAAAAATGACATTACCAAAGTGACTAATATTTGACCTGGTACAAATATTCAAGCAGATTAATAAAGCACAGTGAAATGTATAGCCCTGCTAGACTAATAAACTGGATACCAAATTATTTTAAAATCACATTTTGGTTCTAATATTTTCTTCAGAACACTAGTGGAAGTAGATAATGCATGTAAAAGAAACCATTGTATAGTAATATTTGACTATACTTAATTGTGTAAAATAATTTAAGACACATTCCTGCATAAAGATAGAATTTTGAATTTTCAAATATTTTTATTTACAATATTTAAATAGTATAACCTGTTAGATGGTTCTACAAGAAACATGCTATGAAACTAGGGCAAATTTTGATAATCTTTTGCAGAAAATCAAGGGCGGGAAGAGGAAAATATAATATATTATATATGTGTGCGTCTCTGTGTGTGGTAATTAAGGACAACATATCTCACTCACCAATGCCAGATGCAATAAGAATTTGACCGAAAACTAAATAAGGGATGATACTCACAGAAGTCTAATGCATTATTAATAATGTTTAGTGGAGGAATCTTAGAGTTGACAGTAATAGCTTACAGGAAATTGCATTTCTACCAACTATATCATCTATTCATGCCTTAAACAAAATGATAATATCAATATTGGACACCCTACATGGGAAAGAATGTCTACCTTAGAAGTGTATAGTTGCATAATCAACAATGTGCACAATCAACAATGACATAATTTGACTTCCAAATAACTTACAAATCATTCGGGCACACAATCGGTTCTTATATTTTCTTCAAAACAATTAAGGAGAGTGTATAGTTGCATTTAAAAGCACCCATTTCATTGTTATACTTGACTGTAGTTATGAAAAAAGAATTGAAGGTGCATTCCTGCCTTTGCATTGTACTGCTCTGAAATATTTTTAATATTTTATATGTAAAATCCTTTCGGAAGGTTCTACAAGCAACATGCCTTGAAACCAAGAGAAAATTGTATCTCCTTTTGCACACTTCCAATAGATTAAGGTATAACGGAAACATGGCAATCATGGACAATCTATGTGGGTGGTCAATGCCTCATGCAGTCAGAAATTGACTATCAATTAAATAACAACTTATCAAGCATACCTAACATAGAAATCTCAAATATTAATAGATTCTGAATATTTAGTGGAGACATCTTAGAGTTGACAGTATAATTTACAGTAAATTGCATTTCTTCCAAATATATCATTTATTCATTCCTCATATAAAATAAATATATCTAATTTAGACTTTGACAATGGGCAAGGATGTCTAGTTTCAAAGTACCATGGATATCATGCCTAGGAACAATCAATAGTGACATAAGTTGGTCTAAAAATTATTTAGATAACATGCAGACACACTCTCAATTCTTCTGATATTTTCTTCAAAACACAAATGGCAATTATAGACAATATATCTGGTTGCTAGATGTCCAATGTAAACAAATTTGACCTGCAATTAAGTAACAATTTATGGGCAATGGTAAACACATGATTCGAAAGCATTAATACATGCATGAATATTTAGTGAGGGAATCTCAGAGTTTGAAAGTAATATTTTACAGTAAATTGCATTTCTAACGAATGGAACTTATTACAATCCAAGTCATGAAATCATTGTGCTTATCACATAAATGAAAACTTGAAAGTTATCCTGTGTACACACCATCTATTACAAAGAAATGGGTTGAATAACAAAGTAGATTCAAATTATCCTGGCCCTACTTTAGGAATGTCATAATGTTCACTAAGATGGCTAAATATTGGTTGAAATCTTCAATTCGGTCTCTGTGTGATTTGTTTGCCAACCTTGCCAGCCTTCTGACATCTAGTTTTTCTCTTTGTTCATCATATCATTTTTGAGCTATTGTGCAGTGATCCTCATAAACAGATTGGTGTGCTTCAACACCTCCATTTTCAACTGCACCAGTCATCTGGGGATCATATATTGTATCCTCTGTACCTCCCAAAGACTTCTCTATCTTCAACAATGTCAAATCATGTTCGTATTGATTCTTTTGTTTCTTCTTTTTCTTAATGCCTCTACTTTCACATCTAGGGCTTTGCCTTTCAGCTTAAGTTTCCCCCCTATCAAGATAAAACTCACTGAAACAAGGGAAAGTGACTTACCTCCAGATTAAATTGTGTCATGCTGCAAAGTTGCAAACGATGTCAAAGAGAAAAAATGGGCAGAGTTCATTAGCCTTTCAATATGAATTGCAAATATATTAGTACCCAAATGATTCATCCTGGACAACTAGGTCTCTGTAACAGTTAAGTTGAAGATTTTCACTCAGACAATTAATAACCTCGCACATCATTAACTATTCATTATGAAATGCAAATATATTAGTACCCAAATGATTCATTCTGGACAACTAGGTCTCTGTAACAGTTAAGTTGAAGATTTTCACCCAGACAATTAATAACCTCGCACATCATTAATTGTTCATTATGAAATGCAAATATTTTAATCTACCCAAGTGATTCATTTGGCAGACCCCTTAATCCGTCAAGTTCAAGATTTTTGACAAGACCAATTGAAAAAGTTCCTCATCTTCTTACAATTTGCAATATAGATATATTAGTAAGGAGCAATAATTGTTTTATTTTGCAGAATTTGCCTCCCTAATCTGTCAATCCGAAGTCTTTCACTTACCTGTTTCACAAGAGCTTCTGGCCCACAACCAGCTTCTGAGAGCTCATTTCACGAAGGCTTGTTTGTGAGCGAGAGATAAATCACATGTAATCGGACGGATTGCACTGTGACCAGTACTCCGCGACAAGCTTTGCAAATGAGGACAATTTGTTTTCCAGAAGCATTGTGGGCTTATCATATTCTGCAAGTATGCCTACAAACAGACCACCCAACAAGAGTATTATGACAGGCCTTCACGAGCTGAAACAAAAGTAAATGAAATTTCCAAAATATTGAACATACCATCTGAGAGGGCCAGAACCATATCACTGTCAATAACAGTGGGTACCCTGTGGGCAACCGACACCACTGTGCAACTCTAAAATTCCGTCTAATAACTTTTTGAAAGATGGCATCTGTTGCAGAGCCAATAGAGGCAGTTGCCTCATCCAGAACCAGAATCCGGTTGCGCTTCAGGAGAATACGACCCAAACACAAGAGCCGCCTTTGGCGTGATACAAAAGACTACTTGGGCGACGTACTTTCAATCTCTGCCCCCATGATTCTAGCTGTCCGGATAATCGAAGTTGTGAGCCAAAATTGAAGTTTTGCAGAGGCGTGTAAGGGAAGCTAAGTATTCATTAAAGTGATCACTGATAGTTTGAAACAGGTGTCGTACCCTGCCGTTTCTAAGAAACCATCCCTGCCAAAAATATGATCACGCAATAAAATTTAAATTGGGCTCCACT
This sequence comes from Sequoia sempervirens, assembly GCA_007258455.2. Lineage (NCBI taxonomy): Eukaryota > Viridiplantae > Streptophyta > Pinopsida > Cupressales > Cupressaceae > Sequoia > Sequoia sempervirens. The sequence continues at coordinate 187,973 of VDFB02282221.1, read as the reverse complement.
ATTTCACGTGGGAGTGAGTAGGCAATCAAGTGGTTTACCGAGCCATAAAATGGTTTGCAGGGCGTGTGTGAGACAGGTTTGCCGATGGCTTGTAGACTGGAAGTCCACAATAAAGCCTATCGGCTAATTAGTGAATGGGATTCATTATCTAATAAAACACAAAATATATATTTCTCTCTCATTCAACAAAATTATCTTCATTTAATATATTTTGTAATCATATTTGATTGTATTTTTATCTTTCATATATTCTATCACTTCTATATTCTCACTATTTTTTATATTTTATGTAGTACAAGTTATTAAAATATGCATAGTTACCGAGAGAGGGTAACGTGAGTTAAATGAATAAGGAGACGACTGAAAATTTTGGATATGAGGACTGGTACGTTGTCTATGTTCACAAAATGGAGTTTCCCGACAACTATGAAAATATGTAATAGCATATATAATTCTTCAAATTTATTTATGAAGATTAAGGAGTTATATCTTATAATATAGACAAGGGCCAAAATTTTCCCAAGCCTTCATTGAATCTCTAATTAAGATTAAGAAAATAGATTGATCAAACCCCATATTGACCAACAAATTCATTACCTTATTTTCTCCTCTAAAAAAAATAGGTGAAAAATATATCATCAAAAGACATACACAAGCTTGGGCATACAATTCACTACCAAGTAAAATTCACTGCCAACAATTCACCGCAGTGGAAAATTTTACTTGACAGTGTATTTTTCGTTGGTGAATTTTTTGTGACGGTGAATTATTGGCGGTGAATTTTCTCTGGCGGTGAATTTTCCTAAAGCCACAAATTTTGCATCTCCTCTAGAATTATTTTACATTCCAACTAGATAAATATATTTTGTTAAACCTAAAATTATTATTAGAGTACCATTCCATGGTCAAATTTTCTCATCTTATTGTATACAAAAATGTTACAAGTATTTTGAATAGTTTAAAGCACACTTATAGTAGTTTTTGTAGTGTGCTAAAGAATTTTCTTCTCTTGGAATCACATGTATTGGGTGATAATATTGGTTTCTACAATGTTATGGGTTATGTGACTAGCTTAGGGAGATATTAGCAAGTGCTAGAGGATGGAGCAATGAGTTTGAAACTTGGCATGGTGGTCTTAAGAATGTTATGAGATAAATCTAGACATGTTTATTGTGTCGATGTCTATTATTCATGTTAGCATTCAACTATATAAAAATTATTAACATGGTAATGAAGAAGTGGTAGAAGATGAAAGGATGTAGAGAGGATGTGTGAGAAAAGGTAGTCAACGAAGCTATAAAATAATTCTTATGTAAAAAATTAAAAATAAAATAACTCTTTAAATAAAAGTCCAAACAATGTAAATAAACTAAGATAATTCTTAAATGTTTCTAAAAATCAAAACAACTCTCAACTAAATAAAATAACTCTTTTAAGTAAATAAAATAACTTTTTCAAGTAAATAAATGAAACTATTAAATAACTGACATATAAAATAAGATAAAATGTATGTATAGAAAAGTTTAATAACTCTATAAAATTAATGTATTTATTTGCATGATTATTTTTTATTTAACATTAGAAAATAGTTGTGGTTATTTTCATTTTATTGTGTTTAAAAAATGAACAATAGCTTCATTATTTTTTAAATATTAAAAAGAGTAATATATTGTTCATAAAAAAAAGGATGGATGGTAGAAGACACATCTTCAAAGTCTATGTGTGGCCAAGCCTACACAACAAAATGAAACAACAAAGCAAAGTCTAATGAACTCAAGTCCAAACAACAATAAATAATAATCGTTAGATGGCAAAAGGTCACCATTAGAGGGATCATGATTATCTAGTTTACTCCATATATCAGTGAGGATGAAAATATTAGTAACTGGTTCCTATCTAGTGAGAGCACCCTCCTCATCTTGACCTTCATTTACAAGTTGTTGACGTGAACTTGCGAAATTGCTAGTTGTATGCAAAGAAACTTGCTAGGATTCGGTCAACGAAGAGCACCACACCCATGTGAAGTGATGTATGGTAGACAAGAACGCTGAGAACATTTGTGGGCAACATAATTCTTGCCTCATTTGGAAGGCAAATAAGTGTCATGTGGCTATGAGCCATGATCTCTTCTAGTTGGTTGGCTACATCCATGTCTACGCCCATGTGGAGGGGAGTGACCCTAGTAGGAGCTATGAAGAGACAACACTCTTATGAGATAAATTTGAAAAAGAGGCAAGACCATTCTCCCAACAAAACTATATGCCATTAAAACTTGAAAAATTCATGAATTGTAAATTTTAATTAGAAAAAAAAGAAGTCAAACTGTCCACAAAATGAATAATAAAAATTAAAAACTATTAAATAAATAAAATAATTCAAAACTGACATATTTTTACTAATTAAATAACAATAAAAAGTTAAAAATTATTCTAAATTATCTTAAAAATAAATAAATTTAAATGTACGTTTAACAAACACCCGTTAGAACACCGTCGAGCGTTTTTTTTCTCCATTAAATCAAGAAGGCTCGAAAACGGTAAGTAGAATACAATATAAAAGATTGACAGATTGCTTTATCAGGGCCATCTGCCTTCAGATAGAATCTTGGAGTCTGAGCTGTAAGATGAAGTTAGCATGCTGAAATCATTTGTCTCCTGTGAGAGAAATAGTTTGAAAACCCTAGCTTTTACAACCCTAATCACATCCAAACAAGAAATGGCTCAAACAGTGGAGTTGTGGAGAGAGGAGGCTGAGAGAGATTCCAGTGGTAAATTGTGGTCTGAAAGGGATAGATTTAAGGTGATTTGGTTTTAATGTGAAAGAACAAAAGAAAGCCGCTCAATTTATTGAGAAAAACGGGGGAAGTTTGAGCAATTGCGTTTAGCAATGTCAATACAGAGGGGAGAAGGATACTTACTGATCTATGATTCGACTATGTTAATATTGGAAAGGCGGATTATGTTAATATATGAACGATTGAGCTCATGGACTTTCTCAGTAAAGTCTGGTTTTATATTTTCAAAGATTACAGTACCTTGTGGACCTTCCCTGTCTTAAAATTATTATCAATACGGAATGAATGCACGAGCAAAAGTTGAGGCAGATTGCTAAGGCCAATTTGCTTCTGATCTCTGTTAGTCAAAGCCTACACAGCTCCGATACATCCTTAAGGAAGGTCCATTATTCCATACCTGGTGTGCTGGCTAGAAAGGATCTCCCGTTTGAAAATGGTATGTCTTCCTTTTTTTAAATGTTGAATTAAGAAAGGAACTAAGGTAATATCCTCAAAAACGTAAGTAGATCAATGTGAATCAGAAAGTACGATCGGTTGTAAAAGATAAGTAATGAAAAACAAGTTAGGACAACGTAAACAAAAGGAGGGGGATAGGCGGTTAAATTATGAACCATATATAGGCGTAGTTTTGTTAGGTAAGGACACTCTAATGAAGCATATAATTGATGACGATCAAAGTAGGAGAAATGAAGGTAGACCAAGGCTGTCATATGTCTGCACTAATAGCTAGCATTGTCGTTTCTTGCCACAAAAAACCCAACTGAAGATCTTGGAATGCTCGCAGAAGAATGCCTGCCTCTGACGGTGGCAGTCTGGACAATCCTAAAGGGAAGCCAAGTACACTCCTAGAGCCTTTCCTAACTTTCAGGTCCGATGAACCTTTGGTTATAGATATAGATGAAGTACTGAGATGGGATAATGATAACAAAAACTATCACAATTGTATCAGTAGAAATATTGGCATATACCGCCAATTAATGATGGAATAAAAAAAAGGACAGGGATAATGCCCAAGAGAATATCTTTCTAATTAGCTTTCTACATAGAGAATAGCAGAAACTTCAGTAACTCAATTACGATTCGATTCGTTAACAAGGGCCTACCTCAGGAGTAGGCCAAAAAAGTTCTAGGAGCATGCCAACATCACTCGTTTTACCTCTAGACATATTAACAATTGAAATTGCAAGATATCAACTTAATTGATTTAATGGTAGAGAACACAGTTGCTCCATATCATAAACACTTTGAGGGCAACGATATCTTAAGACTATTACCTAATTGAAGAGCACATGCTTATATTGAGAGGGCGGTGGGGGTGTGGGGTGGGCGGGGTGGTGAATCGGTATAAGAACAATTTTAAACTTTTTTAAACTGAATAATCGAAACTTGATAGTGCAAATGAACCATAAGCAAAATGAAATCCAGTTTTACGTGGAAAACCCTTTCAGGAAAAAATCATGGCAAAATATTTGCTTTTATTAATAAGTAGGCACCAACCTACAAAAGACACCAGTCTTTGATTACAAAAGTGAGCACCAATTCAGTACATCAAAAATGATAGGCACCGACCTACACACTTACAGGTATAATGCTGGCTGACCCAGCTAATTTATTTTAAAATATTTATTAATTTATCTTTATTATTAATAGTTTTTTTTTTTTTTTGATCAGTAATAAGGGTGATTTTATTGAAAATTAAATAAAAATTACATAGTGAATCTTCCTGAAACATCAACTAAAAAACCTTCTCCAACCCCACTAAACTCCATTATAAAAAACCTTACATGCCAACTAGCAATAATGCTCTCAGCTTCATAAGTTACAAACAATAAAACATAACATTACAGACAGAAGCTCCCCAACCAGCTCAAGAAAAACAAGCCTACAGCCCAAAAACTTTACAAAGGACCTGTTAACAGGTCAAGAGATTGGAGCTCAAATTGGTCTTCTCTTCATCTGGGATCTGAGGACCATTGCAAATGTTTACTTCCTAACTTTCTTCGCCTTCTTCCCCTTGACTGTTTGCCAGCCATCCTCTACCCTTGCAGCCGCCTTTTGCCAATCCAAAGGTTTGTCATAAGGGCTCTTCACAACTCCATCCAAACTTCCATTTGTTTGAAGATTCTGCTCATCAATTTTTTGTTTCCCTGTTTCTTTCTCTTGCGACCTCGCCAGACTTTTTTTTTCACTACATCCGGGTGTTGCTGCCCAATTTTTGAGATTCTCCCCTCCATTGCAAACATTATCTCTATTCACATCTAGGATCCCATCCTGTGCCAGGCCAACACCATTCTATTGCTGAACCTCCCTTCTACCTTCCTCCACCAACGCCTTCCCTTCCTGACCCCCTTCCTCCCTACTTTTCTCCTGAGGGCTCCTTTGGTTCTCATCCTTTTTCTCCACCGTATAGTGCTGGGGGCCAACACCTTCCCACTAGGAGGCTGATTTGGTTGCTATTTGTTTGGCACATTGAGCAACCAAATGTCCCGTCTTGAAGCAAACTCTGCACCTAAAGGGTATCCCTTCATAATCTAGAGGCTGCTCCCAACGTTCTTTCGAAGTCTTTAAACAAGTCTCTTCCGGGGGCACCTTTGACACGCCCATTTCTACTAAAATCCGGGCAAAGATTGAATGCAAAAGGTTTGAAGAGCCTTCATCCACAATTAAAAATTTCCTAAAGAGTTCCCTATAGCCTCTAAGCATGAATCAAACCAAAATTGTAAGGGAAAGTAGGGAAGTCTCACCCAGATGGGAACTTTCTCAAACACTTCAGTGGTTGGATTGAAAGCTGGATGCCATGGCTTTAACATCAATGGATATTTATCTTCCCAATCCCAGTGATAGTCACAGAGGATCTTATTTCTATCCTGCTCCTTTTCAAAAACAACAATGAAAAAGCCTCTAGCCATGGGATAAATTTGGACATACCCTTCTGTAATATTTTTCCAGTGGAGAGAAATCCATTGGTGGAGGCCCGTTAAGCTTGGCCAAAATCCTCTAAATCTTCCTATTTGGCCCAGTCCAGAAAAAAACTTTTTCATTGAAAATTACTTCCTACTCGAGCTCCACATCCAACTCCATTGTGATTGATCTAGATGTCGGCAGTAAGCCAACATCTTCTCCTCCCCTTTCTGTTCTAGTTGATGGAGGCAAACCGGACTCCCCTCCTCCCCTGCCTACCAAATTTTTGGTTGAGGGTTTCACTAACTGGAATGGTCCCTTTGCCAAAACCTCCTCCCCCTGTGGAGAGAAATAATGGATATTTATCTTCCCAATCCCAGTGATAGTCATAGAGGATCTTATTTCTATCCTGCTCCTTTTCAAAAACAACAATGAAAAAGCCTCTAGCCATGGGATAAATTTGGACATATCCTTCTGTAATATTTTTCTAGTGGAGAGAAATCCATTGGTGGAGGCCCGTTAAGCTTGGCCAAAATCCTCTAAATCTTCCTATCTGGCCCAGTCCAGAAAAAACTTTTTCATTGAAAATTACTTCCTACTCGAGCTCCACATCCAACTCCATTGTGATTGATCTAGATGTCGGCAGTAAGCCAACATCTTCAACTCCCCTTTCTGTTCTAGTTGATGGAGGTAAACCGGACTCCCCTCCTCCCCTGCCTACCAAATTTTTGGTTGAGGGTTTCACTAACTGGAATGGTTCCTTTGCCAAAACCTCCTCCCCCTGTGGGAAAGGCGCCTAGCTGTCCACTCCTCTGTCCTCGCTGAGCAAACTGGTCACCACCGTTCAAGCCACGCCCTTCACTGTTCAAGCCCGATTTCTTCACACCGTTCTCAAGTTGGATGCCTCGCTCAGATTTCTTCTTGCTGCAAACGTCATTGTTTTGGGAGCCATTGATTGATGGCTTCCGTGTCTGGGAGGGATCTGATTTGTTTCCCCTTGTTTGAGCTGCTTTGGACCCCGTCTCCATTCCAGCGCCTCCTATTACCAAAGCTTCAAAATGCTCTCTCCTTTGGCTTCGTTGAGCGTACCATTTGCCCCTATCCACCTCAGAGCTGTCCCCGTTACGGCTTGCTTTCTTCGGCTCCATTTCTGTTTTTGTTTTCCTCACCTCACTCTCTGTTTGGCTTCCCTGCCCCATCGTCTCTTTATTACAACCATCACCATGCCAAAAATCTCCGATTTTTGCCTGAGAGTCCTTTCCCAAAGGGCATGATCCAGGAGAAACCCTTATCGCAGCAGTAGGCAGGAGGTGACCGTTAACTTCCATCGCAGAGCTTGAATTGAGATCTCAAATCTTGTATGAACTAGAGTTTTTATTTACATTTGTATAGTATTTTTATTATTAATAGTTATTAATATTATTATTATAATATTATATACTATTATTAAATTAATATATTTTTGCTCCTATACGGAGGGGACATGACACATTTCAATAGCACTTATCAAGTTTTCAAATAAATTCTGAAGTTTCTATGGCAGAGCAGAAAATCTAAAATACAGTGGAACCTTTTTACCTACAATGTTTTCTGAATTTCTTTCAGCAAAATCCTCTAAGACTCTCAGTAAATATTGAAAAACCCCTAGGTAAGTACAATAATTTAGGGCTTGTAATATTTATACAGTCGCTTGTAGTAGATCTATTACAAATTTGTTAAGCATCACTAAGTGTTCCTGATTGAAGCTCTCATTTTATGTCATTATCTCTATGCAATATGCCAAGGCTGCTAATTCCATATATTTATGCTCAAAACATGGTTTGAAAACTTTTATACATCAATTTTGATTTGATACAATCTTATATTCAAAAATTGAGAAATCAAGATTATAAATGTGCAATAAGTTTATTTTGAAGAAGTCAGACATGGACACTCATGATGGAATGATGTGATTCTGTAGAAAACTTAAGTCACCTTATAAGACATTGGCGAGTCTTGGCACTCTATCTTCACTAATAAACCGATAGTGAAGGCCATTAAAAAAAAGTAAATATAGTGAGTACTTTTGATATTTGATAATTTTTAAATTTTTTATTCAAAAGTGTTTTAACTTTAAGAAATCAGAGAATTATTGAAGCCATTTTATTTATTCTCGGTTTGTATCATGTACAAAACTGTATGATTATATTTATGTATTTGCAAATATTTATTTCGCTGCTACATATCAAATCTTCATAAACAATGAATAGATAGAAAATAATCTGTTGCCACATGTATTTTATTTGTTTCAGGATGCATGTTTCTTAGTCATCAACTTTTTTCACACTTGTGTTATTTCTTGAAGGTTCCATTACCATAACAATTTAAAGGCTAATTCATTGCATTGTGTATGGTGACCATTTTAAATTCATAAGTTTACTGGTCTTGTGGCCAGTGTGTTTATACATTATTTGGAAGGCTGTCTTCTTGAAAACTTAGTTATTATTCTAAAATTCCAAGGCTTGGGAATGTTCATAATAGATGCTTGGACTGTAAAGTTTACATCTAATAACATAGCTTATATTAAAGTTTGGTGGTCACATTTTATGATACACATTTGCAAAAGATATTAGAGAAGGTTCATGGCATGCATTTGCCCAATATATTTTTCGTTTAAAGGTTTTTTTTTTTTGATTTAAAAAATTTATGATGGTTCATGACATGCACTTACACAAGATACTGCCCATTTAAAGGCTTTATGGCAATATTGACAATTCTTGGTTCCCAAAAATTCTAATTGGTTTTTTCTGGAGATTGTTCATAGATATCAGGCTTATTTTACTTTTCCTTTTTTATTCCTTAGAATTAGTTTTAGTTATGTTTTCTAAATGTGTTGGATACAAATTAGTTGTGATTTGACTGTTCTTTGTCCCAACAAATTCTATTTGGTTTTTACTGAAGATTGTCCATATATATTAGTGGTTATTTTTCCATTTTTCTTTAAAATTAGTCCAAGTTATGCTTTCTAAATTTGATGGATAACAATTAATTTCTATCAGTTCTTGTTGGTTGATGTAACAAGCTCGTCTAATCCTTAGAGTGCAGGGCTCATTACTAATCTTTAGATTACAATCTCCTCAATGTTGAACTTATGCTGGACTCGAAAACAATTTCCAGTGTGTAAATTACTAGAAAAGTAATTTGAAGCAACAAAACCTAACTCTGCATCTTATAGTATGGTTCATGTGAATTCCCAATCACCTATTCTTCTCTCTGCAATAAACTTTTGAAAGTTGCATTATCTCCATATTGTGCCAGTATCAAATGCCTCACCATGGGTTATTCCTATAGCTCTCTGTATAATTCCCATCAGCATACTTTTGGCTCTGAAATCTGCCATTTCTAGCTTCTTGTAATGTTATTGTTGTCAACTACTTTATTTTGTTGAGAATCCAAATTTCTAAAGAGTCAAAGTTTAAATGTTCATGCACATATGAGTACATCATACAATGCTAGTTGATAGATGAAATATTCTTCACATTTCTCACCAACTAGAGTATGTTTTTTTAAAAATAGGTTTCAGGTGTTTGGAGGCTCATCACCTCACAGACCAGTAGAAGACATTGCATATGCTGTTGCAAGGTGGTTTGCAAAAAATGGCACATTTGTAAACTATTATATGGTATGGATCTGCATGCATCCACCTGGGCAGTATGTAAATTTTTACCATGTATTTGTTGGAAAAGGTTGGGCTAAAGTATGAACTTCTATAACAATACAGACCATGCATTTAGATGTGTTGTATACTGCACTTTGATATCTTTATATTGCATGTTGGTATTCTAGTATCATGGAGGGACAAACTTTGGAAGATCAGGAGGGCCATTTATCACAACAAGCTATGATTATGATGCACCCATAGATGAGTATGGTCAGTAACAATTTTTCTTCCTCTTGTAATTGTCACTTATTTGAAATCATACATTAGTTTATTTATATGTTCTTGTTCATGTACTCAGGCATACCCAGAGAACCTAAATGGACTCACCTTAAAAATTTGAATATAGCAATTAAGCTCTGTAGTGATGCTGTACTATACGGAAGACCAGAAACTTTCTCATTGGGTCCTTCACAAGAGGTATTTGTACGTGGGGATGCTTATATTGGTGCTTCTAAAGAAATAAAGCGATTCATCAAAGACATGTATATTGGGAAAAATAATATTTGAAGATAATTGGATGGATGAATGCATTATGCTTGTCTTGATACTAAAAGTTTGAATATGATTGTATAAGAAATGATTTGTGGCATTGTAGGCGCATGTTTATAGTGGAGAAGCAGGACTATGTGCAGCTTTTCTTTCCAACAGGGATTCTAAATCTGATGTGAAAGTGAACTTCCAGAATTTGACTTATGATCTTCCTGCATGGTCAGTTAGCATACTTCCTGATTGCCAAAACGTGGCATTTAACACTGCAAAAGTGAGTTTCTGAATTTTAACTTGTTTTTCTTTGGATGAAAGTTTATTCGTTTGTTTGGCATTCACTAATTGTTCAAGCAGACACTTCTATGCATCTAGCTTATTGAGGCTTATATTTATGAAAATTTGTTATCTGTCTGGAAATAGTTTTTGGGATATGAAAGGGCTGTTAAACTTTTTGTCTCTTATAAGTTTTTTTTTTTGGAGTGCTGCAAGTAAAAAGCCACTGGGCATATTTTTTAGTGAATTAAATCTTCTATGTTATTGTTTAGGCATGAATGATGCACTCTGCAGCACCTTTTGTTGCTAGAGTTTGGATGCTATTTTGAGAAATTTTTTGTGGTGCCTCCTTTGTTATCTTTAGGTGCTTTTGTGTTATATTTAGGGCTGATTTTTTGTGTGATTAAAAAAATAAAAAATAAGCCACCTTTTGTAAGTGCCTAGTTCATGGGCTATTTATTAACCCTTGGTGTCATTGTTTTGTACTCTCATATTTTTAGAATAATAATAATTTTTTTCCAGAATTATAGACTTAATTTGACTTCAGTTTATTATTGTTTGTTGTCCTACTTTCAGTTTTCAGTGAATGTAGGTTAAGGCTCTGTAGTTGTGGGTTTGATTGAAGGCTAAGATAATTGAATTTTGTTCAAGCCCTAGGGTGCAAAATCTGCATATCATGTGCTAAATTTTAAAATGTTATCAGAGCGCTGTTTCTCAGATTTTCCAGATTTGTGAATGTAATTTGCTGCTTCTGAAGATTTCAGCACCTTACTTCAGTGATTGTTGGTATTTGGGACCTGTGAAAGGCTATAAGGTGTGATGCCATAGTTGCTCTAGTGATTGGAGTATTGATCTGGACCTGTGATAGGTTGCTGATCTAATCTAATTTCAGCTAATTTGTTCAGATTCAGTGTGTTTCAACAGCTACAATCATGATTAGTCTCAGTCTTAGAGAATGTGCTTGCCTAGAGAGTGCTTAAAATTTTACTTCTTGGAAGTGCATATTATAGGTGCTGTTGGAAGAATTTGATCTTTGGGTCTTTGTAGAAATGGTGTTGACACCTGCGACCAATCTTGCACAGTTGGCTGAACATAACAAGAAGAAGATTGAGGTAAAGTGTATCGTTTTGGATTCTATGCGGGATCATTTGATTCATCACATTTTTGTAAAGAAATCAACAAAGGAGATGTATGACGCCTTGACCACTCTTTATCAGAGTGCAAACATCTCTCACAAGATGTTGCTGAAGAACAAACTTACTGCCATGCACATGACTGACACAAACATCATAGCCAACCACCAGATGAAGATCATATTACATCTTTGAGCTTGTTTTCTTTCTTCACAAATTAATGGTACTTGCCAATTCAACTTTGAGTTGTAGATAAGTTCCATCTTTGGATTTTTGGATGCCAACATTGTTGAAACAACTTCTATAGTTTGCTGGCATAGCCATAGACCAACTCCTTCATTTCAAATACTCCTTGGTTACACCCCTTGCCTTCCTCAGTATCTAAAATTCTAGTGTTCTCAACTCATTTGTATCTTCCCTCCATAATATTTCTCCAATGATGGACTTTAATCTTGAGCATTTCTTGTAGATTGTTGATGGAATCATTTCTCATCTAACTTGCTTGACATCTTTGGTCACATGGCCTAAGTATGCCATTTGGCTGGTTGAGGGTATGTCCTAACCAATTAGGAGTTTAGAAAGATTGTTATGTTTTGTGAGGGCCTTAGGAGATAGAGTTTATTATCTTTGGTCTCTTAAATTGATGGAGATTACTACAATCTATTTTTAGTTGTGCTACTTACAATGGAATTTGAGGGTATTTTACTCTTTGTATGGAAAATTGGGTGGGCCCTCTTTGGCCTTTATATATTATATTTTTTTGGCAGCAGATTTCCCTTTGGGAGATGCTTTTTGGCTTTAGACACCACAATCAAGGATATCTGTTTTAGAAAATTTGCATAGGATTTGCACCTAGCCTTGTTTGTTTGGATATGCTGTACCTATAATTGGATTTGGTACTTCACTCAATTGAGCATACAGCATTTGTACATATGATCATATAACATGTTTCCTAAGGATTTAAACATGGGTCCCACTATAAAAGCCTCTTAACATTTTTCACTTGATCTCATCCCATTTTACAATTGCCTTATCCACTATCCAGATTAGAGGCATTTGGCCTTTACCTTTGGAAGGTTGTTACATTTAGATATTACAATCTTCTCAATGTTGAAACAGGTATTAAAACTTGAGTACAAACATGAATGGTCACTATGTCAAGATTTTTATGAATATTGAATAGTCGAATCATAAATTGTGCTAAGGTACAATTTCCACACAAACAAATAAGATTCAGTAAACGTACTCATAACAACACTAGGTATCTGGGATAAAATTGAAATACAACAAAATCATTGCAAAAAGCCCATGCTAAGTTATCTTATGGGTCCGTAACCCAAAAATCCCAAGATCATCCTCACCTTTCAAATCTGGGGATGAATTGATATGAGGTGCCAGAAGAGCGATATCCTCCAAATGAATTAGAATATGGATCATGAAGGGATAGTAGGGTAATAAAGAGTTGTATCGTTACCTACGATCTTTGCAGTGATTGCTTGAGGACAAGCAATCTTGGGCAGGGTGGACTGTCATATCCCCGAAATTACAACATTAAAAAAACCCTAACATTGAAATACGAATGAATAAATAAAATGAATAACAATATAAATATCAAAATATAATATAAATATAGGTATTAGCAATTTAATATGTTTATAATTATAATTATTGTAAGATAACATTATAATAATAATTAGCAAATATAATAAGATAAATATTAGCAATTTGAAATTATTATAATTATAATAATAATATAATAAAATAAGATATATTAACATATTAATAAACCCATAAAGTTTCCTTAGCAACAACTAATTAACACTAAATATATTTCCCAAAGCAGCGATCAGTAAAAGGCTGCGCTTGACTATACGCAGTGATTAGTTTTAATGACTAAAGGTACTAATCATACAACCATTTTATTAATTCAATAAAGCAGCGATTACTTAGGTGAGAAGGAGAATCACGTGGCATGAAGGGACACGGGGGGAGGTGCAAGAAAAGCATCTTTTCATAAACCAAAAGACATGACCCTCCACTTTATGGATTATAAAGGAGGGGGAAAGAAAAGGATACGAAATGGAAAATATACTTCTGACCTCTGAGTATAATGGTCAGAAAAAAAGAATATATTCTGTACACAAACTATCGATCAGCAATAAAGGAATCAAATGAATATATTATGAGGTTAAGTAGCGGATACAGAAGAGATATAATTAGCAGACCAAGAGAAATATACAGATATATATGCAGATACATTTATATAATATTCTCAGATTTGAGAGAGAAGAAACAAGAAGACCAAGAGAAATATGAGGTTAAGTAGCGGATACAGAAGAGATATAATTAGCAGACCAAGAGAAATATACAGATATATATGCAGATACATTTATATAATATACTCAGATTTGAGAGACAAGAAGTGTAATGTGGGAGAAGGTATGAAGAAGAAGATAGACCAGGGAGAGATAGAGGAAGATAAATGATAAATCAACAAGGGGAGTAAGTTAAATATAAGTTCATATATATATATATATAAATCTAATCAAATGTACATATATATCTCCCTCTCTCTCGCTATATATATATATATATATGTAGAGATGGGGATTATATACGATTACACAATAATGATGCTTGCAGCAATTATTAGTCCTTATTAGTTATTAATCAATTGAAACTAATCTGTTGTTTTCTCCTTAAGCAATATCTTATGAATCTTGACAACAGATTAAGGAGGAGAAACATACAGACAGATTGCTATTATCAGACATATCTTATATTTGGGTGTATTTTTGCCAATCATTGTTTATAAGTGTATGCATTTTTGCCATGAATAATTAAATGTGTTTCATGTATGATTTTTGATGTTAAATATGCTTGACTGTTTGAAAACCCACTTGGGGTAAGGGGCTGAGAAGAGCGGTGCATTCCACTTACAGTCCGCCCAATCCAAGGGAAGTGATGAGCCATGGAGGGGTGGAAGTCACACTTATAGTACACTCAAAACTTAAAGGAAAGGATGGGCCATGGAAGGGTGGAAGTGCCAAGACCGCTTGTAAGTTCCGTCCGTTCCCACAAGTGGGAAAAGTGTTTTCCGAGGTTGGACGTGGTTGGGGAAAGCAGGTACAAGTCGCCAATAGGGAGAGTTATGGTATACAACCCTTAGGCTTGGCATATGGCTTTTGGCGGACCCACCACATTATTCTTCCTAGTTCACAATAGGTTGCATTATTGATAGTCTATAAATTTGTTACCATGGATTAATGCTAACAAATGTATATATGCATGTTTGGGAATGTTGTTCATGTGGTGAATGCAAGATTCCAATCCAAGATTACTTCATTTACGAGATATTCATTTAACGAGGTGGAACCCTAACCCTAGTTTGTGGAAATTTGTGATCAATAGGCAAATTCTAGGGCAAATTAGGATAGGGGACATTACAGCTTGGCTCAAAAACAATTTCCAATGTGTAAATTACTAGAAAAGTAATTTAAAGCAACAAAACCTAACTCTGCATCTTATAGTATGGTTCAGCCAGCATAGAGGGTCAGCCCAACATAAGAATTAATTAATTTTGTTTAAACACTTCAAAGTGTGTGCCACAATGAAGGAGGTTGGCCCAAGTTATTTAGTTTAATTTTCTTTAACTTAATTTATTTTCCTTTATTCCTATCGCTGCATTTTATTTCATTCACCTAGGCTGAGTGCTGTGAATGGGTGAGAGCATGTCTTTATGGAGGGGGCATGACACAAATTCCATCAATGTTTTTAACTCCATCATCCACTTATATGCAAAATCAAGGAAAACTTACTTGAATAATAATAGCTAAAATTGTGGCTCAAATAGTTGCTCTCTTCTTTTATGCTAGTAGGTCGTTGTTATCTAATGGAAAAATATTTAACACTCCCTTTACTCTTCTACAAATCTGCTAAAATAGTTATCAATGAGAACATTTGAATATCATCTATGGCCTTTTGAGATTTAAGATTTTGTTTCAAAAGCATTTTCTATAACTCTATCTTGAGCTATTTGATTCAAAACCTATTGAGTTGAACTTTGCAATTGCTTTCTTTGTCATATAATTTCCCTTTCGCACTCTTCATATAGTTCTCTTTGACATTGTTCTAGAAATTGCAAGTACTGTTAAATCACAAATATGAACCAATCGATTCCCATTTTGTAATTTTTGATGTTTGAAAGCTTTCTTTTTAATTCTTGAGCTTGAGGATTATGAGATCCTAGAGGCCAACTTGGATAGTCATGAGGTTGAGCGACTTAGAATAGGCTCTAAACTAGGATCTTCATCATAAGGACCTGCAACCCTCTAGCATAACTCTATTTGTAGTAGCAAGAGTCATTGGCTACATTTGATTTTTTGGAACTTTGTACTTAGTTTATAGGTTGATTTTGTACAAACTATATTGTAATTTAAATTTAATCAATTGTAACCATCTAGTTATTATTTATGCACTAGGAAGTATGCTTTGTGCAATGCAATGTAATCATTGATATGAATATAAACAAAAAAATCCAGTGTTGCCGGGAGATGTGTCTCCTGCCCCTTGAGACGTGTCTCGAGGACTGGTAACGCATCTTTGGTATTGGAGATGTCCCTTGAAATGCCTCCAGCAGCTTGGAAACTTGACACATCGTCTCTCGAGTCTCCCGACGTTCGGCGGAAAATTTGGCGTCTCCTGTGAAACTTAAAAGCATAAAAAATTTATAACATGAAAACATAAAGTTTTGTCACTCTTTGACACAATGACATTTGTGTATTTAAACTTTAAAGTTAATGTTCATTGTTAAACTTTACTATTGTTCTTGTTTCGAAAGTTCAATCTCATGATATATTCTATAAATTATTAATTTTTCATTTTTAATTTTTTATTTATATTAAAAAAAGACGGTGTCTCCAAGTACCCCCGTCTCCTACTTAAAAAAAAAACCATACCGGTGCCGGTACTAGTCTCCCGTACCAGTACCAGTACCAGTCTCCTGGCAACCTTGACAAAATCCTATTTTGTACAATTCATGGGTTAAACTCTCTATTTTATTTACTCTCTATATCTCTATGCTATGGGCCTATGGCAAAGCCCTTAAGTTTCAAAAAAATGTAGTTTTTTTGTCTCTTTTTCTACAATTTTTAATTTTATTTTTAGTCCAATTTTTTCCAATTTTTTCAAAAAATCTTATACTTTTGGTTTGCCGATTTTTTCCCCAAACGGTTTTTTCTGCTATGGACCATGAAATCATCTTGTAGTATCTCATCATTGTGAATTCTCCATAATATATTCAAGGGTGGCAATTCTTTTTGTAGCTTGATTCAAAAAGCACTACACAATGTTTTGTCATAAATTCTTGAATATCAAAATGGCATCTATTTTGCTTACCACCTTCCAACATCAATCATCTCATTGTTTCGGCAACTCTGACTCTCTTTAGGCCATAATCCATAACCTTGTCTTCAAATGTGGAGCTTGACTTCGAAGAGTAGTCTATGAATTGTGAGCATTGACCCTTCTCAACTTTTTAGACTTCACAAGATATCTATTATGATTTTTCATGAGCTTTCCTTCTATCCAAATGCATGTGATGAAGAATTCATTAGAAATAGTGACATTGATCTCGTGAAAGCCTTTATCCATTTTGTACCTCAAAAGATTTAACATATCCCATATGCAAAAACAATTTTTGATCTTGGATCAAATAATCTTTATGCCCTATGGTGCAAGTTGTTTTCTTCATCCTATCACCCCTTTTAGAATGTTTTCCATGATGACAAGAATCTTGTAATGACATAGTATGGAGCAATGCATTTGAAATATGACCATCCTTTTCATACCTTGGGCTGTAATCAAAGTGTTGCTCACCTTCCTTTGCTAAATTAGAAATTGTTGAGATATCTTCAACACCTCTAGCCTCGTGACTCAAAATTCTTGAGTTAGGATCAACCAAAATGTTCTCCTCAAATGCATGCTCATCCACATTGCTACTTTGAAAATCAATCACATACGACGACGACACACCCTTTGGAAGATTGATGGATGGTTCATGATTTGATACATCTTCCTCCATCTTCTGGTCTTCACATCCAAAAAGTGATGCCTTTTCCTCCTTGACTTCATCAATATTTTGTTGACATATGCAATCAGTAGAAGTCAATAAAACATCTTCTAACAAAAGATCTTTACCTTCCTCTTGCATAGCATAGCTCTTATATCATTGCTAAATGGTTTGTTCTGCAACAATGTCTTGTGGCTTTAGTTATGACTATTCTTCTTGCTTCCTGATTTCTTTTTTAGCATTTTATTCAAGTTCTAACTTTTCCTTTCTTGACCTTCTTATGTAGTTGTATATAACCTCTTTTTTCTGGATATTTCATTTCAATCAACTCTAAATATTCATTGAAGGGAACTTGGGATCTGAAATTATTAGACTAGTCTTGATACTAGTCAAGGACTTTGGTGGCGTCAAATTTGTAATTCATTATTTCCTCATGTATTTTCATCCATGTCTCTTGATCTTTCCAATACTATTTTATTCTCCTATTCTTTTGCTCTAAGATATCTTCAATTGAATTTGCAAATCTTCTTTTTCAATTTCCTATTATGCTACATGAAAAATTAAATGTAACCCTAGAGGTTGCCAAGATTAAAGTTTTGATACCACTGTAATGTCCCCCAATCAAATAACTCTAGGAAATGGATGATTTATCAAACATGTGCAATCTGAAACAATAATCAAATGGCTAATGTAGATGCCAAACCCTAGCTGATTAACAATAAAGCATATTGCAAACCCTTTGTAAATCAAACTTACACTTCCAAACGACAAATTCAAACCCTCAATGTTGGTATACATTCTCAAATGCAACATAAACAACAGATCTAAATTGTATGAATCAAATATATCAAATGAGATTGTTGATTTATGACCGTTTTCTTATGGACAGTAATATATATAAAACTCTTATACACTAATATTAACCAAATATTGAAAGTAGAATTGGATAATGAGTTGCTGGATAAATTATGACAGTAGCAATAAACCTGGAAACACCAACATAGAAACCTAGACTTGATTTTTATTGATGACAACTAGTATAATCAATGATAATGCATGAAACAACAACAAATAAGTTGAAAATGCCTCTCAATTAGCCGATTAGTGAATAAAATATATATATTTGATTTGCTTGCAAATTTTAATCAATCCAATTATCCAAACCTCCACAAGCTGAAATCTTCAATAAATCACTATTGCAAAACTGTAGCAAGTTGAAAATGACTTTAGTCTATAAGCCCAAGTGTGATCCTTGAATAGAATTGCCTCAAATGGAGATGAGGGTGTTATTTCTCAAATCCAACCATGGAAAGCCAAGAGGTTTTTCATCCTCTAGATCTCAAACGCCAAAGGTTTTCATCCTCTAGATCTCAAACACCAAAGGTTTTCATCCTTGAATGCTTTGATCTCCAAAATGGAAGGAATAATGAAACGATGAAATCAGATGACTTGCTTTGAGCCTTGCCCTCTCTTTTATAGATGCCTAGTTTGGGCCCTCTTATATTTTTATTTGCTTTTCTCTTTGAGTATTTAAAAATACTTTTTAAATTACATGTAAAGGCCTTTTTGAATTACATTTCAAATAAAGTGTTAAAAACACTTATTAAGCATTACATAGGACCTATAATAATATTAATTTTCCAATTTGAAAATAAAGTTACTGGGCTAAACTTAAAATATTATCAATTCTTTTAGTTTTGAAAAGGGAACATGTCATTAGGGTGACAAGGTTAAAGTCAAATGTGGAAAAAGTTTTAAAAGAGAAAAATTGAAATTAAAAATTTGTTAGAAATTCAATGGGTTCCATATGGGTTTGCTGGGATCTGCTAGGATCCTTCTTGGGTTCATCCTAGACAAACCCAATTCCCCCACACCAAACCTTGCTCAAATCTGTAGGGTATTGGACTGAACGGCAAGACCTGAATCTGGTTGGTCCCCTAGTGGATCTGGTAACATAGTTCTTATGGACCGTAAATATTTTTGACTGTAAAGGAATATTCATTGAATCCATTAGATGAATTGGGAGTCAAATATTTCCTTGAAAACATACAAAAATATAACTTTAGTTTCTGTTAAGATTGTTATGTTTTGACAGGTTTTCCATACAAAGGAAATAATTACTCCCAAAAGATGAGAGTTATTTTTTTGTGGGGATGGCTAGCTGTCCCCAGAATGGGCCCCTGACTGTCCCAGAGATGGCCAGCCGTCCCCTCTAATTTTCTAGGATTTCTCCTTCATTTTTCCGCAATTTGGGGACGGCCTGGGGATGTCCCCTAGGTGTCCCCATGTCCTTGAAACGTCCCGAAAACGGGGACACCCCAAAAATGCTGGGGATGCGTCCCTGGGTTTCCCTGGATTTTTGTTGATGTCTATACAGTTTTATCCACTGAGTTTTGTTCACCATGGTCCACCCGCAACTTCCACGTTGTCATCACCAAACCACACAGTATATCAATACATGTCATCAGATGTTAAATTGACAAAATGATTTTGGTAAGTTTGAAAGCTTCTGTATTAAAACTGTGTAGGATTTTTTGTATCAAGTGTGATCCAAAACATTGATATAGAAACCCCTACACAGTTTTAGTACAGAAGCTTTCAAATTTACAATAATGGACTGTGGGAATATCATTTCTTTAAATGACTTAGGAACAACAAATGCACCTAAAAAGAGATAAATGATAAACTAAATGAGGACAATAATAGATATTGGCCAAATGTGATTACACTAAGTAATATGCTTAATATCATTGAGTTCTTGCAAAATACTAAGTTCACCACGATTTCTTGGCTACGAAGAAGAGACTAAACCCCTAGAGTCCTGATCCTTAATACAATGAATCAATGCACTACTCCAACATACATACACATGCCAAAATATCCCAAAAGATGAGAGATAAATATGGGAAAAGTAGGGGCTAATATTTTACTCATTAATAATGATAAATCTGACAAACTTGAGTAGACATGTAGTTGGGATTAATCACATAGAAGGAAATTGAACATCTACACATTATTCATTTATTTTGCATACTGTAATTTAAAAATAAACATAAAAAATAAGTATCTATGATGTATATGATATATGGCACAATGTATACAGCACAAATCATCGACATATTGCTATTACAATGGTCTGCAGGTCATTATATATCTTGTAATTTTGGCATTGTCAACTTAGAAATGGTCATCATAAAGGATATAATAATTCGATGGAAAGTAGAACTGTATACTATGTGTTTAAATAAATAGTTCATTTTTTTATTGCCACATGTTTAATTATTGTCCTGAATTGTTCATTATATTTGAAAGTTGGCCGTAAAGAACCAATATTATTAAAACAATATTACTGAACAGGCAATGGATTTGTCTTTTCTTGGCTACTCCATTGAAGCCTCTTTTGTTTCCTTTCTGTATTTCTTTGTTTCCTTATGTTTCCCGCTTTCATAACATGGTGCAACATTAGTTTTGTGCAGCATTAAGGATAACACTAATAGTTCATTGTTTGTAATAAATGTGACATTTGAATAACAATGAAATTCATCATTAATTTCTGGTGCTTTGTAACAGGTGAATGTACAGCAGTATTCTCTTAAATCAAATACCCAGATGAAGCTTGAATCATCTAAATTAGTGTTAAGTGAGAAATTCATGGATGGGATTGGTTGGAAAGTGTTTAAAGACACCATTGGAGGTTTTGAAGATACTCAATTTCAGAATAAAGGTCTTTTGGAGCACATAAGTACAACTAAGGACACAACAGACTATCTTTGGTACATGATTAGGTGAGTGCCTGTCTTTTTCATTCAGACATTCTAAATGATTGAAATGCATTAAAGCTGAAATCATTGACTGATAAAAAACTTACTTCTCTATAAATATATTTGAAATTTGAAGTTTGCATTCCTTTGAACATTTGATGCAACCAATGATTCATAATGTCAAATGTGCTGTTTTATGCAAAAGATCAGTTCACTATACACATTTCTTTTGAGTAAAAAGAATAATGTCCTGTTAGGGCTTCAAAAGCTTTTAAATTTTTGTCAATGAGAAAACAACCATAGATTATGTTTAACAGGAATTCAGAATCCTCACCTTTCTTTGTACAGGAAAACATTTACAGAATATGTTCCCCTACTACGCTAACAAAAGGACTACATTTCCAGCTGCTTTGGTGTATTTTTCTGCTTTTCTGAATGTTTCTTAATCCATGTCTTTATATTCTGCTTTCTGTAGTTTCACTCCACTCAGACTCTGGAGAATAATCATCTGCAATTTTGTTCCTCAAACTATTTCTGATGCTCATTTATCCTAAGATGAAATTCTTTCCAGCTCTTAATGTTTTACTCTTGGTTTTGATTAATTTTTTTTCTCAGCTCAATATTGGATGATTCCAACTCTGAACTAAATGACCCCAGCTACGATTTCTTAGCTCTGAGCACTGGACTTTCAAAATTTTATAAGTTTAGTCGTACAACATCAAGATTTGTAGACATTCATAGAATACAGTAACTTTGTGATTAAATGTTCAACGTTCATTGATTTAATTATAGAACAACAAAAAAGTAATTTTTTTCACATTTTCAGCAATAATCTAAAAATAATCTGTGGATGTCTAGATGTCTAGGGATGCAGGGCCTTCAAAAGGGGTCTTTTGGGGATAGGACAGAAAGATGATTACTCAAGCTGTGATTACTATATAAATTCTTACTTTAATTTTGTACTGATGTGTCATTGATGACATCAAAGGAGTGACATTTGATATGACACAAGTTGACATCTTTAAAATTCACTAATGTGGCTGAACTCCATGTTTGACGAGGCTTTGATTTTGAGGCATTAATCATGTTCTTGCATGATGTACCATTAATATTTGCTAGTCTCATTGAACCATTGTCGAGAACCTCATGAATTTTAGTCTCTTGAACTTAACTGTTTTGATTTCTCATTGACCATAAGACTTCAACACTAGTGCCACTGACATTAAGCTCATTTTTCTGAGATGCTTGTTGTGCCAGTACTTCTGCTGTGGTTGGATTACTTTGGCCATTTAGCATGCATTAATCTTAGTCTCTTTTGATTTGTTCAAGTCCAATGAGTTTTTCATCAGGTTCTCATGATCCTTATAAATGTTGCCAGTGTATTGCAGAGTCAGAACATGTGGTTGTAAACAAAAATCTTGTTTTCTACCTGTAGCTAATCTTTGATTTATCTTAATCTGCTAGGGTTATTTGGCTGAAGCTAGCAAAGTCATCCAGAAATGAATAGATGTCATGCCTCACAACTACCTGCAACACGAAGCCAGTAAAGGATATGGAAAATGGGCCTTTGATTGTCACTACATTTAGAATCCTCAAATCTCCATAGATGCCAATCTTCAGTCTCTTAATCTATGATCGTGGATTACCCATTTGTTCATGCTGATTACTGCATCAATTAATTTATCACTCCTATTCAGCACCTTCTTTATGTACATTGGTATCAGCTTACAGGGCCTTCATCTGAGCGGTTGTGCACCTGGCACAGATGGAATTCTGTGTATTCAAAGCTTTGGTGACATTCCTTGAGATCCCTATATTCCCATACAAATACATCTTTCCAGTGAAGAAAAATTTAGCTTCATTTCTTTACTCTTTTATTATGACCATCAATGGTGACAGTTTCAATAACTGTCTTTTATGCATAAACCCTTCATAAACATTTTATTGTTAGTACAGCTATTTATGTACTAAATGATTAGTTTTATTCTCCAGAATAAAGTTCAATTGGCCAGTAAATTCTCTAAAACGCTTATCCATGAATAATGATGAAGAGAATCTTATATATATTCATAGCAGGTCGTTGCAAACAAAAGGAAAATAGAGGAGGATGCAATAAGAGGGGTATTGTTAGCACATTGAAATTCAGTATTTGTAGTATTTCTAAGACAAACATATCTGGTGCATGGAAAATAATAAATACTTTCAAATATGATTTTTACAGTTTATTTTCAAGGTATGATTTGATGTGCATTTGATGGTGACTTGAAACATGTCTGTTTTGAATTTTCTTATTATTTGGTTAATGTTGTGTGCTGAACATAGAATTTCATTCCCTAACTCTTCATTGCAGTGTTGATGTCAATGAAGATGAGCCCTTTTTAAGGAGTAACGTTTCACAATTGCTTGCTATTGGGTCTCACGGTTATGCTGTGCATGTCTTCCTCAACAATAATTTTGTAGGTAAGTCGAAAAATTATGGAGATCAAATGGTTAAGCTGTTGTCCTATTATGATGGAGTGGCATCTCACTCTTGTCAACAAAGCATAGTAAAAATCTGTCAAACCCTTAACCTCTATGTATTGAAATTGTTTTCATTGAAAGAATTCTGAAATTTTCTGTTGCTGTAGTGTAAGCTTGCTTGCATTTTAATCTCATCTTTTGCTATAAATCAATTTGAAAAAATATTACATAAAAATTATTTGTTCTTCACAAGTACTTTTTCAATATTAGACACGATATGATTGAAGCAGAACATTCAAAATATTTTAAGTCCTTGGTAAGAGAATTTGAGGTCTATTTAGTATTGTAATGTCCTATAAGATTTTTTTCTGACAAACATTAACTTTATTTTTATACCATGCATTATTTTTGTAAAACTTGGCCTTGATATGTGTATTCAATGTCCAGGAATGGCTATTTCTAATTTTACACGACAACATTATTAAAGTATCATTGTATTATTTAATAGTCATCTTAGCCTTTAGTTACTCATTAGTTTACTTTCTGTTAACTTAATCTGCTTCAGTTAGCTTTTAGTTATTTACATTTGTTAACGACAGTTTCTTTTTAGAAACATCGTCTTGTATTGTATTATTTAAGGAGCTTTCATCTCCTTTGTAATGAATTAATGTTGAATATCAATTATCATTTCATGCTATCAAAGCTTAGGCTCAAATCTTGTTTTTTGATAGATTTTTAAAAAAAAAATTTGTAAAGTTTTTTTTAGCCGATTTATTTTTAAATAAAAAATCAAAGAAATTTATGTGAGGAATTTTTGTGATCCGATTTGTCAAAAATTGAAGTTTTTTCTTGAAAAATAAAAAAAAATTGCGGAGTTTTTTCAAGGGTTTGAAGAAGGAAAATTGCAAGATTTTTTAGAAAAAATTTCGAGGGTTTTTTGGTAACAGCGCACATTTTTTCTACCTGCCAATATTTGCGCCTTCCATTCACCTTTTTTTGTGAGTTTTCCTCCATGATTGAGGGCCTTTTTCTGGTCTGTACACGCGTGCGTCTCTCTTTTTGTGGACCCGAATGGCTATTTCTAATTTTACATGACAACATTGCTTTATTTTTACCTTTTAATGTGAATGTATGTTTGTTGTTGGATATGGTGTGTAACATGGTGCAGTTTATGATATGTTTTTGTTAGAATTTGACTAACGGCCATTAGTAAATTTTCCATTCCATCAGAATTTTCATTATCATGTATTTCCAAATGTAGAATGAGTATATAATTTGACTCCTAACACTTCCAGAATTTGGTAATGCTGTTTACATACAAACTAAAGGGATTTCTTGTACAAAAGTTAGAACTATTCTCATAATTATTCTTTCCTTGCCCATGATCATCTGCTATTAAATGAAGGACTTATTACAACATCTTTTATAAAGGCAGCAAATCAACAATTCAATAAAAATGCTTGGGTTCCAATAATTACCTTTTGGCCAATTCAAATTCTAAATACCTTAATCCCTTGTTGATTTGCACCCACCAATTGAAAAATTGGGGGCCAAATGGTCAGCTTGCTCAGACTTCTCCAAGGATCTCCATATTCACCACTATTGGTTTCTTTGTTGTGTTAATTGTTAGTAGCAGTGGATCAATCACTTGGTTCCTTGACGATGGAGGTTCAGCTATTAGGTTGTTATTCTCACTAGATTCCAAATGGGTTGTAGCATGCACCATCACATTGTTCTTTGATATAATAGCATTTTGAATTTCAAGAATACTTTGAAATAAATCCACTACTTTAACGGGTACAGTAGTTTGAAGTACTTGCCTTGTAATAGTTGTACCGGATTGTAATTGATTTGTTATCGTACTTGCATTAAAATTTGAGTGGCGTAGTTCATTAGCCATAACATTCTCTACTTTGGCCCTTGCTTCAAGAAGCCTTTCTTCTTCTATACATGCATTTTGGTATACAATTTTTTTTCTTGGGCTTCAGTAACAGTCAATACTTCATTATGCCTTACATCAATCCTATTGAGACTAGCCTTTTGCTTTGGACATCCAATGTCTTCATTGTCTCTAGGTCCACACCATTTGCACAATAGTTGCAATTTGTTTTGCTTGTGCTGGCAGTCTCTCGGAAAGTGTCCCCATTCATTAGATTGTCAGCATTGTATGATGAGACGTTCTTTGGAGTCATACTATATTTGATTGTGACCTCCTCTTTGATTTTGATAACTGCCTAGAGATGCGTTCTATGGTTTCAATGGAGTGGATTGGTCTCCCTATGTAAAGAGTACTTGTGTACTCGTAATCTTAAAATTATATGGGCACTCTTTTATTGAATGACCCATAACTTGGCAAATCTCACGAAACATTTTTCGAGGACAATTTCCTTTGGTGTGATCTTCACTTTTGCACTCAGTACACCATAGCTCATTAGTTCCTTTGTTGGTTTTTTTCTTTGCCTTAAATTCTTTTATTATTTAGAGAATGTCCCTCTGGAGTGCTTTTACCATTCCTAATTCACTGTCATTGTCATCCGAACTTCCATCTTCTTTTGTTTTCCTTTTACCACAGTGAGACATTTTGTCTTCACTTTCTATGTCCATTGCCCATTTATAGACTTTTGCATAGGAAGAGGGTTGTACTGCCTCTTATCTTTTTTCTTAATAATGGAAGTAAAACTTCGATGAACCATACTTTCTTGAGACTGTCAGCTGGTTCTTTTTCTAACTTCTCAAGCAATTCTTTAAGTCTATGAGTATAAGCTTGTATTTCTTCGTGCTTACCTTGTTTTGTATTGTAAATTTTTTGCCACTACTTGATTATCATCATGAAGCAACTTAGACTCTTCTTTGGAGGCCTTCTTTAATCTCTCCCATGTGTATTGAGAAGCTTGGTCAATTTTTGCATATTTGTTAGTTGTTACATCTCGCAAGGTGGCTTGAAAAGGCCGTAGCCAAATTGTCTAATCATCTTGCCCATTTTTTGTCCAAATTGTTTCACAAGTCTTATAGTGCCTCATAGGATCCTCTTATCTATTTCCTCTAAACTTGGGTAACATAGTAAGGCTTGCCATGTTTTTGTTTTGATGCAAACCTAGTGCATGGAACTTGCATGCTAGGGAGTTTTGATTTAGACATTCTAGTGCTTCTCTCACACTTTTGGCTATGCAAGAATCCTCTATGCTTCCCTCAACTTTAGCATTCTATGCACTTGTTTTGCCTTCATATTTTCTTTTATATGCCCTTGGCTCAACTTCTTCTCCTTGGATTGACAACCTTTTGATGCCCTGAAGGTTACTCTCTTGCACTTTTGTGAAGGAATTTGACTTTGTCTCCCAACTTGCTCATCTAGAGAAGGTTTTCTTGATTGTTTTACTTGGTCAAGAAGATTAACCCACACTTCATTGGGTAGTGGTAAGTGCTCGACTATGTCCTTCCAACTACGACTTTGACTTTGACTTTGTTCTCGAGATGGGCTCTGACCTTGAACTAGTACTATTGGGGTTTCTTCGGTTATTTCTCGTAGTGTTCTTCTTTGTTCTCTTTTTTCTATACTTAAAAGATTTTCTAAGCTCTTGGTCTGGATCACTTTGTGGTCTCATCTTGCCTTTATTGGGGTTTAAGGGCATGAATCTCTCAAATTTGACCTGATTTCTTTTAAGACGAGGATGTCAATATTTGCTCTCCTATATGAGAAAATGAATATTTGAAATAGTGAAAAAAATTACTAATGCATACTAAATAGAGGAGTAAAAGTATATCTTTATTCACACATTAAGTTATTACAAAAGTAGACTAGAGATGGTCAACAAAAGATTAAAGTCAATCGGACTAGATCATATTGCTTTCCTTGATACTAAATCTGTCTAAAAGACTCGACAGTTGCCAAGAGGAACACAATCGTCATCTAACTAACTTTTATAACTGTTTGAAGCCAACAGACAATTAATACATAGTCAAATAATCCATATTATAGAAACATAATAATAAGCATTGTTTACTAACTACAACACAAACTTATGTGAGTGATTTGATATACTGATAGGAGAATAGTTGATAATGTGGGCACACAAAGAACATCTTGAATTGTGCCATCCCCTACATCAACAGATACTCTCCCACACACCTCAACAAGAGTGTTGTCACACCTCAATAGGAGTGTTCCACACCTCAAAAAGGGTGCAAAGACGTGAAAGATTAAACCATGTGGTGCAAAGCGCCCAAATCAAGAACCCAAGTGGATGGCGAAGAAGCAATGGCTACGAGGGCTTTTTTCTTTCTTTTCCTCTTGCTGTGATCTTTTGCCTTAGCCCTCATGTTGACTTTATTTTATTGACTCAAGTACATCGATTTTATTCTTTTCTAGAATGTCTTAGGTGATTTTACTATTTCTTCAAACGTTTATGTTCATTATGACCAAGCCTTTTGCAATAGGCACACTTGACCTTTTCTTTCTTAGGCTTGTTGCCTTTAGAACAAGAGTTCTTTGAACTTGCTTTTGAGGCAGGTTTTTGATCCTTTTTCTCCCCGTTATACCTACTTTTCTATTTCTTATCCTTATTGTTTGATCCTTTCTTTTCATTTGTGTCTTGGTTGGCAACTAGGGCATGCTGCTTAGAGGATTTTAGAGTGGTCATTTGGATGAGCTTATTCTATTTCATGGTGAGAGAGGTGACAAAGTTATCTAGAGATGGCATAGTGAGTTGAGTTCCTAGAGCACTCTTGGTGGGATGTAGGCTAGAAACAAAACGAAGATTGAATAGTTAGAACCAAGAGAGAATATTGAGTACTAATTGTTTATCTTTCTTTTCAATTCCATGTCATTTTAACAACAATCTTAATGATTTCATTTTAGCGAAGTCTTGAATAGTGTCATGCTTGGGGTCAAACTAATGAGCTTTTTTCTAATTGATGGCCTCTCATGGAATCTTAAGTCCCAAATAGAGTGTCCAATTTGGACCAAATATTGTTAGGAATACTCAAGAATTTAGTATGAAAGAGAAGATCGGGAGATACAGACAAACATAATATTCCATAAGCTTCATCACATTAATTAAACCATTTAGGTATTAGGGTAGGCTTAACCTTTGTACTCATTGTTATTCTGTTCAATCCTTTACCTCTTTAGAAAAGCATTTTAGATTTCCAATAAAAATAATTATATGGTGTAAGAAGAGGAACTAAACTTTGATCTATGGTGCAGAAAACTGATGGAAATATTGTCAGTGATGTCAAAGACAATCAGTGGAGATTGTTGGCAAAGTTGTCACTAATGTCAAAGTGAAAAAGATGGAGTCATTGATTAAGGATAACATATTGCAGAGGTCCATCATTACACAGATTTATGTCACGAATACAATCTTCAGATTAAACTTAGAAGGACTTGAAGATTTGAAGAGAATGGAATACAGGACAAATTAAGTGTTTGCTGCTAGGTTGCAAGATTGTTTTGAAGGTGCAAGACAAATTAAGTCTTCAAGAATGTGAGCCCTCATAGAACAAAATTATTAGTGTTCACAGCAAAGAAAAGATCGATGGTTGATTTTCAGATTGATGACTCAAAACTCAGATTCTGGGAACGATTGACATTCAGACTTAGTGACAAATTTGTGGTCTCTCAGATGTTCAGATTGATTAAATCAGATTGACTTAGTTGATATATTATTATATCACTAACTAGTCTTTAACATATACTTTTTGTTAAAGAAAAGAAAACTAAGTATAATATTATTCTCACAAGCTTAATACGTATATGTTAAAAGGTGCAGCTGTATCTAAAAGACATGTCTGATTTAAAAGACTCGAATAAGACAAAATTAGAATAAAACAAAAATTAATAGCGACAAAAATAAAGGGAGCAACGAATGACTTAAGGCAGAAAAAGACGAATTAAGAATAAGACAAAATAAGTCTTATCCATGTAAGACAAAATGTCTTTAGTAAAACTTTAATCGCTGCTGTTGATATTTGAAAAGGCACGATAATGAAGTGGTGCAATTAAATAAAAAGGAAATATTTTACTTTTAAATGATGCAATTAATAAAAGAATAAAAGGCAGCGCTTCATACAATGAAAAGATGTGAATATTTATATGAAGCAATTAATATTTTTATTTGTGAAGGAACAGCAATATATTTGAAGTGTTGCATCCATTGTGAAAGGAGGTAGTCATCATGAAAGGGTGTATCTATCACTCTCATTGAAGACATATAAAAGGTAAGAGAAAATGTAAATAAAGTGTGTGTGCTGTGTGTGAGTGAAATAAAAGATATATCTTTCGAACTCCAGCAAGTGAATCAAATGAAGATTTTCAGAATATAGAGAGATTGTAAAGAGTGTTGGAGCATGGATTTGATTGAACATTAATTGTGAAAGAGAGAGGAAGTAATCAGAATCAAAGTTGCATGAAACTGTATATCATCTAATGTACAGATTAAGAAGGGTGTGATGTGTGTGGAATAAATGCTATATCTTTAGAACACAATCAGCTGTGGAGTTGAAGGCTGTGTAAATAAGAACTGCTGTGAAAAGGAGTGAGATAACAAAGACATAATCTATAGCAAATTTGAGAAGAGGTTTGCTACAGTTTGAAGAAGAAAAGCTACAGCAGAGTGTGGATCATTTGAAGATCAAATTCAAAGGATTTAGTAGAGATTTATAGAAGGTTTTGAATCAGATCTTTTGAAGTCAAGAGATAGTGTTAGATCAGATGTGTGAAGGGTATATGAGCAAACTCAACAAAGGGCTGAATTAAAAAGGAAGATATATGATTGCATCAAGTTTGTGAAGAAGATATCATTGACAAGAAGATCTTGATGAAGGCATAGAAAGAGTTTGTCATCAGTTGAAGAAGACATAGTTTGTGAGGAGGATTATTTGACAAATCCATAGAGAAGATTACACCAGACTTGTAAGAAGAGTGTTGGAGCAGAATTGTCCATCATCGGTTGAGGAAGCAACATTGAAGGTGGAACATTATCATTCAAATTATAATCTTTGCTAGGTTGGTGCTCCTTGTAGGTTGGTGCCTACTAAATCAGTTTTAGGGGTTGATGCTCCTTGTAGGTTGGTGCCTACTAAATCAGGATTTAGGGTTGGTTAAACTACAAATTGGTGATTCAAGTAGGTTGGTGCCTACATTCTTTGTAAAAGCATATATAATTCATAAAGTACATTATTTGTATCGTGGTTTTATCTCGTAAGGGTTTCCACGTAAAATCTTGGTGTCAACTTGTTCATATTGAGATATTCTTGTATAGTTGATTTGTGTTAGAATTTGAAGTTGATAAAGGTTGTTGTTGATAAAAGTTTAGAGTTGTTGACAAGTGAAAGTTTGTTTAGATTTACTGATTCACCCCCTGCGCTCTCCCCACCTACCTCCCCCCCCTCTCAGTAAATCTTTTGTGCTCTTCAAAAACAACATCTTAGAAAAGGCATGTGGAAAAGAAACAATACAAATAAACTCCCTTGTCACTTGTCACTTGTCACTAGTTTGCTGAAATGACCCTCCCAACTAAAATAATTTGGTAAATTAGTGCAAGTACAATTGCCACTAGCAAAATCCACAAAGTGGATTTGATTTCAATCCTTTTACAAATTTTCAAAATAGGTTCAAATGCTAAAAGTACAACTTCATAATAGAATCAAGAAAAACTAATAGCATGTCTATGAAGTATTAGAAAAATTTCTCTCGAAAAGAGTGCTCGTATGTGTGCAAATAGAGCCTCATAAGGTCACAAAATGAGAACTATGCAATGCCACCTAGGAGAATCTACAAATTCGGGTCAAATCATGCATCAAAATTACAAAATTCCTACATTGTGAAGTGCTTACAAAGTCCAAAAATGACCACATGCTGAAAATACAATTATACTAGAAGATGATAGTAAATAGTAAATACTCACCTCAAAAAATAATTGGACCCAAAAAGAGTCCATATGCAAAAGTTATGGCCCTTAAAAGTTCCCATAATGAGAGCAACACAACAAGATAATTGTGAAAACTCATTTTGAAAAAAGTAGAAGTCCAAATTAAAAAAATCCCTCACCAACATGAAGAAGTCCATTAAAAAAAATGCTTTGAAAAAAGAGCTCATATGAGCAAGAACAAAGCCTTCAAAGTTTGAGTGCAAAAATCATACTTTGAACTGTAAAGGGGACATAAAAATCTAAGGTGTCTACTAACATCATCACGATATCATTGTGAAATTTGATAAAACCTCTATCATAGGGTTCGCCGAATTTCATACTTGAAATTAGAAATTTGGAAAACTTCAACAAAACTCTTAAAAATCATTAATATTCGCCTTTATATTCGTATGGTAAATAGGTCATGAAGTTTTTATTGAAATATATTTAAAAAAAATGTTAAATAATTTTTTTCCAAAAAAAAAAAAAACGTCTGACACAAGTCAAAATGCAAAACTTGGCCCATGTTTTGCAGTCCTGTAAAGTTGTGAGTTGCGAGATTTGTGACTGTAATAACACGACAAGTTGAGGCAAAATTTTTGAGACATCATAACTTGCACATGATTCATTCTGTCGGACAATAGGCAACACCCAATTCATTTTACATTTTGTAGGTTGCGAAAGAGCAATCAAATGTTTACAGACTCCACTCGGTGGCTAGTGGTTGTTCTTCCTTGGCGACTTTCACCATTCTTTTATTTTTAATTTATGTTCTTTCTGGATTTCAGTTTCTTTTTTGGAATTCATTTTGTCTTTTTATAAAATGTAATATGAGTAATTTCTATTTCAAATAAAAGACATTTTTTAATATCAAGTATTATTTTATTTAAATTGAATTTTAATTAAAAATTTAAGATTGAATATATTTAAATTTAATATTATTTCCATTTATTGTTTTATTGAATTCTATTTTTTAATGTGAACATTTAATAAAATAAAATTTAATATTGATAAGTAGGAGGTATTTTCCACAGCGTGTCAAATTGTGATATTGCTATCAGGATTCAACCGTGTAGTTTCACGAGTCAAACTCATTGACCCATGTTTCATGAGTAGTGGTTCACAAGAACACATCTCTCATGATAGTGAACGGTCCACTTAACACTCATTGCATCTAGGTGATGTTCATAGAGGTGAAGCACTGTGACTTCTTGGGAGGTCACCCATTCCAGTACTACAACTCAAGCACTTAACCACAGAGTTTCCCCCAAGGTTAAGCCCAACAACACTTGGGGCTCTATAATGAATGGTTCATAAGGCACAACACTTGTTGAAGGTTTTGCAAGTGGGGTTGCAAGCTAAGTGGGCTTAACCTTGGGGGAAACTTTGTGGTTAAGCACACTTGAGCTAGAGTAGTATTGGGATGGGTGACCTCATGGGAAGTCCTAGTGCTTCACCGTTGTGAGCATCACCTAGATGCAATGAGTGTTAAGTGGACCATTCACTATCATGAGAGATGGGTTCTTGTGAACCACTACTCATGAAATATGGGTCAATGAGTTTGACTCGTAAAACTACACGGTTGAATTGATAGCAATATCACAAAATTTAATATTTTAAAAACATTTAATTTATATTATTATATTATTATATTAAATATATAAAATTTAACAAATTTAAATATTTAAGTTAAATTTTTAAACTTATTATAATTTATTTAATTTACTATATTATTATTTTATTTTAAATAATTTTAATTTACTATATATAAACTATTTTGATAATTTTATGGATATATTATACTAAAACAAAATTATATAAGGCAAATTTAATGTCAATTTTTTTTTTTGAATTTTTTACCCTTGTCGAATTTCATCCGAATTTTATTTTGCCGAATTCGAATTCAAATTCAAACCTTGTAACATAGGGTAAAACTGTTACCGGAGGTTTGGCAAAGTTAACTGTCACCAATGAAAAATAATACCTTTTCCAAATTGGAAATCTTTGCTGAAAAATAGTGGGCACTACTAAAGATGGAAAAGGTTGATACATTTAAAGAAATTGCCAAAAAATCCACTAAATATAACAAAACAACCAAAAAATTTATTCAAGGTTTTGGTATGCAATTTTCTTTTTAATTTTAGGAAACATTATTCAAAAAATTTGGAGGGGTTTAAACCCCCTCACAATCCCTATGTAAGGGGTAGGGTCCAAGGGGCTGCCAAGGGGCTGCCATACTTGTGATTATAGAGGTCATGGATAGGGGGTGGTACCCATAGAGGTCATGGATGTGCCCGTCTAAATTGAAATTTTGGCTAAGTTTGAGAATTTTAGGGTTTGCTTTCTTCATGCTAGTTTGAGGTTGATTCGAGTAAGCAAATTAAAGTCTGAGCTTGACACCACATTTAGAGCCCTTTGAGCTGCCTGTCTGCAAATTTTGAGCTGAAACAGACAACTTGCTATTTTTAGCAGCCCAGGCTTCAGGAGCCATTTTTAGGGTTTGCATGTATGATTTTTCAATGCATGTTTGGATACTCTTTCTGGGTTTTTCAAGACCTTCACGATGATGTAACATGCAAAATGAGGCGATGACTTTCAACAGTTCTGGCTTCGGAGGCTATTTTTAGGGTTTGCATGTATGATTTTTCAATGCATGTCAGGATATCCTTTATGGGTTTTTCAAAAGCTGCGCAACGAGGTAACATGCAAGTAGAGTTGATCATTTTCAGGGACATGCTATTTTTAGCTAGTGCTCGCATGCAGATCAATTTTATGGGTTTTTCTGGGTTTTTTGAGATCTCCCGGGCAGTATGACATGTAAACACATCCGATAGTTGGTTGGTTAGTTTTTCAGGCACTTACTATTTTTGGCAGGATCACTCCGACAGCTCCCCAGCACTTCAGTATCATGAATAGAGCGACATGCAATAGAAATGGGGTCAAACATAGGTCATTTGAGCCACGTGCAAGTTAGATTAGAGTTTCTAGCTTCAGGACTCAAAATAAGGGGTAAAATGCCAGAATCTCCGAAAACGGATGTATCCCATCGCGATCAGTATCCTTCAAGCTATCCACTGGTAAAATTTGAGTGCAATGTGAGCACTTACTATATATAGTAAGTCACTTCTGAAATAGGGCTATAAATAGCACGTCAGGACGAGGCACTAGTGTGAACAGGTCAAACAGGCCATAAGGATCCTGTGGATTGAATTTCAAGTCAATCCAAGTTGCAGAAGTATGGAAGTCGGGGATCTACTAAAAATAATAAGCAGGGCAGGTAGGCTGAGAGATTGGCTAAGTGGTCATATGGAAATTCTAAAGCATGCAAGTGAAAATTGGAAGCAGCTACCTCAAAATGCGCCCAAGCTCAACGAGAAAGGTTGGAAATTCCTGTTGACCCCATCAAATGCGCCATCTTGCGAGTGAAGCTTGGAAAATGTTTCAAGTGTCTGAAAATTCCTGAGCATACCTTGAAATGCACCCAACTTGGAGGAAGCTGAAGGTAAAACGTCCAAGGCATCAAAGTTCCTCCTCCACCCCTTATATGCGCCCAGTCTTAAGGGAGGCTAAGGATAAAATTTCTAAGTGTTGAAAATTCCTCCTTGACCCCTCAAATGCCCCCAACCTTGAGAGAAGATAAGAAAAAGTTTCTAAGTGTATAAGGATTCCTCTTCACCCAGTGAAATGCGCCCAATCTAGGAAGGACGTTTGAAAATGTTTCTATGGCATGGAATTTCCTCCTCGACCCATGAAATGCGTCCAACTTCAAGGAGGCTGAAGAAAAATCTCTAAGGCACAAAATTTCTCCACCACCCCTTGAATGCGCCCAAGTTGTGGAGATGGATTTGAAATTTTCCGAGTCTTCAAAACTAGAAGCTCCTCCTCCAGAATGCACCCTCAATTGGCAGGCACCACCCCTTGAATGCGCCCAAGTTGTGGAGATGGCTTTGAAATTTTCTGAGTCTTCAAAACTAGAAGCTCCTCCTCCAGAATGCGCCCTCAACTGGCAGGCACCACACCTTGAATGCGCCCAAGTTGTGGAGATGGTTTTGAAATTTTCCGAGTCTTCAAAACTAGAAGCTCCTCCTCCAGAATGTGCCCTCAACTGGCAGACACCACCCTTGAATGCGCCCCCAGCTTGGAGAAATGGAAGCATGACCCATGAAATGCGCCCAACTTGGATGAGGTGAGAGAAAATTTTCGAAGTAATGGAAATTGGAAGTAGCCACCTCCAAATGCGCCCATGTTGAAGAAGGCAGGCAAGAAAAATTCTAAGTCTGGTGAAAGTGGAAGCTAAGGGGGTGAAATGCGCCCTTGCTCCTAGTGGAGGTGAGATGGCTTCAAAAAGTATCTAAGTAATGGGAAATGGAAGGAAGCACCTTGAAATGCGCCCACCTTATGAAGATGAGGAGTTGAAAAGCTTCTAAGTCCTCAAGTGGAAGTACTACCCCCTAAATGCACCCTCAAGAAGTAGGTGGCATCAAGAAAATTTTCGAAGTATAAAAAAATGGAAGTACCTCCTCTAGAATGCGCCCTAATGAAGAAGAGACATGAGAAATTTTCTAAGTATTGGTAAATGGCAGGAGGCCCATCAAAATGCGCCCACCTTGTGAAGGATGCTTGAAAATCATCTAAGGCATCGTGATTGGAAGCTGGACTCTTGAAATGCGCCTAGCATGTTGTGAGGGATAGGAAAATTTTCCAAGGCATTGAAGATGTGAGTAAGACCCCCCCAAAATTCGCCTAGCTTATGAAGAGGAGTAGGGAAAATTTCTAAGTGTTCAAAAATGAAAGTGCAAGGTATGAAATGTGCCCAGCTTGTGAAGGTGCAAGAAAGATTTTCTAAGTCATAGAAAATGAAAGTTGATACCCTCAAGTGCACCCATGAGGTGAGAAAATGTAGAGTAGGCAAACCTTAGTAGAAAATATTTTTTTCAAGGGTTTAAAAAATTAAATTAACCCCTTCAAGTGTACCCTTGAATATAATAAGGTTGTGAAATATTTTCTAAGGGGATTTTCTCAAGGGGTTTTGAATATTTTTACAGGAGTGAAATAGATTTTGGAAAATAATTTTTGTGAATGCTGGGGCTTACAATTGATGAAATTTTCCAAAGGAAATAAAATTCTTCTAAGGCAGAGATATCAAGGCGTGTAATTTCCTAAGGAAGGAAACAAAAGCTAAAGGGGTCTTAAATGTGCCCAAGGGGGAATGGATGTAGACATGAAAATTTTCTAAGGTAGTGTTAGAATATTATATTCTTCTTGTATTAATGGTCAATACTACTGTTGCTATAGTAGTTTGTAGGTGAGGTAGTTAGACATTTTAAATGTCTACAGTGATCTACCTACAGTGATCTACCTCCTCTATTTAATGTAATCATCTCCTTTGTTATTTCAAGCAATTTTTTGCCCAAAATTGTTTCAGGCAGGAAGAGCCTTCTTATGCGCCTTCAAGATGAAGTGTTGAGTTCCTAAAAGAAGATGGGTAGGATAGGTGAAGAAAATCTTTTGAGGCATTGAAGATGAAAGCACAAGTCTCTAAATGCACCCGTGATGAAAAGTTATGAAGAAGGCAAAAGTTGTGCTATGGTGAACTTTATCTAGAGATCAGCCTTGGAAATCAGAGCATGGAGATTAGGTAAGTGAAGTGAATTTTTTATTATAAGTGTTCTGATGCTCTTTTTATTTGTTTTGAAGGGTGAACACCTGGGCTAAAGCATGATGATTTGAGACGATGGAGTAAATACTCCAAGACAACATTACAACCTCAAAAGAAGAAAGTTGCATGTTGGAAGAAATGGCTAAGTGTTGGAATAACCTAATATGCACTCAATTAAGAGAGGTAGATGGCGAGGAAGAAATGCGCGAGTCCAAGATAAGAAAATCCTTCAAGATTAGGGGTGGAGAAATAATGAAGGCTCAGGAGTTGAAGAATTGAAGAATGATGGCTAAGAAGAAGATCATCCTCAAGCACTGAAATGCCCTCAAGACTAAGGAAGAAGTTGAAGCCATGATGGTCAGACTCATCCAGTTTGCAATCAAGAAGAAGAACAAGAACAATGTGAACGTGTTTCCAAACAGGAGTCTTCTCGAAAGGTGATGGACATTAATTGCTCATTTATCAGCCCTCTTCCTAGTGGCGGTTTTTAGGGTTAGGGTTTATATGGCTCAATCTGAGCCCTTCATTGTAATTAAATCTAGGCTGTCCATTGGATTTGGCCAGCTATAAAAGGGGCATCCCCCCTCATTTGTAATCATTAGATTAGAGTAGAGATTAGAATAGAGAGACAACTAGGTGATAGCATAACATACAGCATAGTTTGATAGTATAGCATAGATTGAAGAGGAAGGAAAACTTTTTCATTGAATGTTTTGTAAGAAGTTGTTGTGAACACTCTCATAATAAAAAGAGTTTTCATTGATGATGATTTCATCTTTTGTTGTGAGTAGCTAGCAGGATTTCTTCGTCCTTCCGATTCAAGTAGAATCTTAAAGTAGAATAAATTTCATTTCATGCAGGTAGATGTTAGTAGTGGAATGTGGTGTTTGATTCGAGCAAGCTTCGTCTATCCATATCACTAGTGTGTTCGCTGATGGTGAATTCGCCTTGTGTGGTCAACTGGAACATTGCAGACTTAACTTCGTTTGTAATTCATGTGTTGAAATACGTTGTTGTGACGGTGTCTTTGTGTTGAATTATGATCTGAATACCTTTGATTACTCCTCTGAAGATTGCACCGATTTTGTGGAAGCTGTCTAAAGTGAGGCAAAGCAAAGCTTGGTTGAAGTCTGCGAGAATTGATCGCCATGTCCCACGCCTTAGAGTAGATTAGAGCCTTCTAATTAGTTTAGGAAACAAGAGCTTTATAGACAAAACCTTTCGAGCATTCAAATTCCTTTCTCCGTTGTTGAACAATTTGTTAAGTCCCCTTGAAATACCAGCAAATCACATCAAACCAACTAGACTATCCGCTACATAAGGGAACCTTGGAGTTGAACGTATGATCTTTCTTGCAATCTTAGCATGCTGGATACTTTGTTCAAGAGAGGATAGAGTAGCCGTTGGGAAACTTTATTCTGTGTTGGTGCGGTCACAAAACACACATCAACACTACCATGGTACATCACCCAAGGCATGGGGAGGGAATAGGGTGGAAACCCCCGTCCTCCATAGTAATTTAAAAATAAAAAATACCTGCTTTTTGTTTTTATTTTTTGAAATTTTTTTAGTGGTGGCATTCTAATGTAGAAGTGATGCAGAACCGTCATAGGGTTGAAAAGAAATATTCTCCATATAGTAATAGCGATGATAACCATATGATAGTAGAGATCCCTACAATCATATGGATCCAATTTTAGTCAACCCCAAAAAAACTTTAAAATTTGTCATCGCCACACTCTATTATGTCATATGGATTTATAGGTTTTCGGGTTCAAGGGCTTGTTGTCCTTGTCATGATAGGTTTGTGGTAGGGGGTCGATACTATCATGGTACATCACCCTAGGCATGGGGAGGGGATAGGGTGGAAACCCTCGTCCTCCAGAGTAATTCAAAAAAATAAAATATACTTGCTTTTTCATTTTTTGAAATTTGTATAGTGGCAGTGTACTAATGTAGAAGTGATGCAAAACTGTCATAGGCTTGAAAAGAAATATTCTCTATACAGTAATAATGATGATAGCCATATGATAGTATAGATCCATAGAATCGTATGGATCCAATTTTAGTCAATCCCATTTTTTAAAAAATTTTTGTCATTGCCAAACTCTATTATGTCTTATATGGATTTATAGGTTTTGGGTTCAAGGGGCTTGTTGTCCTTGTCATGATAGGTTTGTGGTAGGGGGTTGGTACTGCCATGGTACATCGCCCTAGGCATGGGGAGGGGATAGGGTGGAAACCCTAGTCCTCCATAGCATAGCAGCATAAATCGTTTGGGGAAAAAATCGGCAAACCAAAAAATCAGGATTTTTTGAAAAATCGTGAAAAAATCGGGAAAAAATCGGATTTGAAAAAAAATGTAAAGGAATGTAGAAAAATAGACAAAACCTATGTTTTCTAAAAACTCAAGGTCATTTCCATAGCATAGAGATATAGAGAGCAAATAAAACAGAGATTTTAAATAGAAAATAGATATTTTTTGTATATATTCATATCGCTGATTACATTGCATTGCACAAAATATACTTCTCAGTTCTCATAAATAAAAGTAGATGTTGACATATGACAAAATATCAATTACAATAGTGTGTAACTTTGTACAAAATCAACCTCTAATCTAAGTACAAAGTGACAAAAAAAAATGTAGCCAATGACAACAACGCTAGAGGGTAGCAGGTCTTGATGATGAAGCTCCTACTCTAGTGCTTCTAACCAAATCCTCATATAGTTGACCAGGCAGTCCAGCCTCCTCTAGTATATCGATATCCTCAGGTTCAAGAGAATCTTCGTCAGCAGCAATCCATTCATTATCTGGATCAATCTCATCAAGGTCAATTGGGTCATCATCCTCAACAGTACCTATTGCAGCCCATGTAGGAATTAGTCTTGGCCTTACAAGTGAAAAAGATAATGAATACAATTTCAACTAACTACAAGTATATTGAAAGTCTAACCTTGAGCTTTCTTCAGCTTCAAGCGGAGGTTGTGGTGAACAAACACCAAGTCGCTCATTCGTTGTTGTGTTAGCCGGTTGCGTTTCTTGGAGTGTATGTGTTCAAAAACACTCCAATTACGCTCACAAGCAGATGAACTACATGGCTGGCTCAAAATGCGTCTCGCCATCCATCTAAGGTTTTTGGTTTCATGACCAAAATAATCCCACCATTGTGCTGCAAAAACACATTACATGGAGATGATATCATGTAAGAATATCTTAAAATAATCATCGTGTCCACAAAATAGAGACTATCACAGGTTTATAGAGTCTACCTGGTAGCAAGGTATTTCTGCCTTCGATGGCGGCTATAGATGAGAGAAAACCCCTTGCTTGCTTGTACGTTGCTAACTCTCCCATAGCTCCCTTTAATTGTTCTCTGGAAAGCATTTTTTCCATGCACATGAACAAGCCCTGTGTTACCTCACCATCATCATTTCTAAATGAAGAGTCATAGAACAAACTTGGATTAAGATAATATCCTGCAGCATGGAGAGGAGAATGCATCTGCTGATCCCATCTTCTATCAATTATGTCCCATAACGGCATATAAGTGTCCCTGTCATTTTGCATCCTACCCCTCATCACCTCCTTGGCCCTATCCATGGCCTCATACAAATAACCCATGGGGGATTTATCCCCATCCACTAGTCTTAAGACTTTTACTAGAGGCTCTGAAAACTCTACAACTTGTTCAGCTGCAGCCCAAAAACTAGAAGAGTACATATAGCCTGCCACTGCTATGCCTTCTACTAGATTTGCGAAGCCAGACGACTCCCACTCATTTGAAACAAACATTCGTTTCAAATTCATTTTTTGTTGGCATAGAGTCTGTAGTGCTAGGAAATGTGTTGCAAATCTTGTCACCCCTGGGCGAACTAGCTCCTTGCCCTCTGTGAAAGTACGCATCATGCACAAAACCCTCGTGTGATTATAAATGAATTTTGTAACTTTGCGGGCCTTTTGCAATACCTCCTTAACCCATTCAAGTTCAAGTTTTCCAATGTCCTCAAGGGTTAGATCAAGGCAATGTGCTGCGCATGGGGTAAAAAATATAGACGGGTATTTGTCTGTCAAGAGTCTACCAGCGGCTACACAAGCTGCAGCATTGTCTGTAATAAATTGAACCACATTTTGTGGCCCAACTTCTCTTACCACATGATCATACATCTCAAACAATGCAGCTGCAGATTTGATAGTATCCGATGCATCCAGGGATTTCAGAAATATAGTGCCAATCTCACAAGAGACAAGGAAGTTGATGAGGGTTCGATTCCTTCTGTCTGTCCATCCATCTGACATTATGGTGCAACCAGTATTTGCCCACTCTATTTTATGCTCCGTAACAACATCTTTAACATCCTGTACTGCATCATTGAGCATACTAACCCTCAAGCTCTCGTAAGATGGGGCTTTGAACCCAGGACCCACACCTGCAATAGCATCCACCATACCTTGCCAATATGGCGATCTAGCAACATGAAATGGCAAGCTAGAGTAGTACCAAAAGTTTCCAATCGCCTTCCTTGCTTGTTCATGGACATTCTTCCTCCATCCTGTACTCTCCAAAGTGGTTTGTGATCCTGGTGTAGTACGAGGTGCAAAGAAAGCATTAATGTTTCCTCCACCTGTGTTTGGGCCACGCGCTGTAGAAGAAGGTGTTGACCCTGATTCCCTCAAAAACTCATTTGCATCATCATCCTGACTCTGATTCCCTCTACTATTTGTAGAAATAGAACCTATTTCAACCCCGGTTCTTGCCTTTTTTGCCTTGTTCTCAGGAATCGCATGAAGAGCCTGTAGTGCCTGGTGTGTGACATCTGCAGGGCATCTAGGACAAGGATTGCTGTTATTCCCTAGCTCTTTTGCCAAGTGCCATTTGAAACGATAAATGCCCCCATTGATATCAGTTTTACACCAGTTGCATTTAACCTTTGTTGTACCTGAAACTGAAGTATAGTGTCTCCATGCAAAGTCTTTTTGGCGTGGCATTATGATCAAATCTGCAATAAACTTTTTAATTCAGCAAGCAAATGATGTGCATCTTCACAAGTTAATTTACAAGCTTTACATCAAGGTGTTAGTTAATGAACTCTCCTCTTAATCTCTTACTATTGAGTCTGAAAAAAAAAAGAACCAAGTATACTTTTTGATGCTGTTTCTTGTACCAAGAATGGTGTCTGGGTTTTGTAACAGTAATTGATATTTAACTTGTAAAAATCTGAGTGAATTTCTCTAAATGTATTATAGATTTTTTAAAATTTTCATTTTATATCTATGATTCTATATTACTTGTGCTTTATCAGTAAACTGTAAAAAGACTTAAATTATATAATATTTACATATATTATTTAATAAATTTAATTAATTATATAATACTATATTTCAGAAAATATTATTTAATAAATTTATTTAATTATATAATATATTATATTTATGAAAATTGTTACAAATTAATAAATAACAGTAAAAAACAAAGTTCATTTTAATCTGATTAAATATTATATTTAATATTATTAATATTATTAATATGATTAAATATTTTAATATGAGTAACATTTTAATATGATTAAATATTTTTTTTTGGTGTATAAACCCTGGTAAGGGACCAGGGACCCGATCAAAAAATGACACTGCAGGACCAGCAAGACAAAGCGCAGCAAGGGGGGAGAAACCCAGGATAGAAACCTAGCGGCCA
This sequence comes from Sequoia sempervirens, assembly GCA_007258455.2. NCBI lineage: Eukaryota > Viridiplantae > Streptophyta > Pinopsida > Cupressales > Cupressaceae > Sequoia > Sequoia sempervirens. Next base: position 145,133 of record VDFB02282221.1, on the reverse strand, counting down.
CCACAAAAAGCAAGACGACCCCCAGGGAGCCTAGTGAGAAGGCCTCAAATCAGGCGAATAAAACATTATATCATTTTGGATCAACCTAAGAAGATCGGCGGAGTAAGAGAATTGGAGCATTCCAAAGCCAGTCGAGCAGCTATCTTCAGCATCGATGCCTTGATTGGCGGCCCAATCAGTGGCCATGTTTCCTGTTCTTTTTATATGGGATAATTTGAAATTAGAGAATACCTTCGTCATGAGCCTGATCTCACACAAAACCTGCTCTAGTCTCCAATTATTCGAAGCCTTTTTCTCAACAAGATCAATTATCAACTTTGAATCACCTTCAATCCAAAGATTGGACCAGCTTTTCTCTTTTGCTATCCTGAGGCCTTCTCGCAACGCATAAGCTTCAGCAATGTTATTGGTGTCCACTCCGAGGTTGAGGGAAAAGTAACCTAGTAGCTGCCCATGCTCATCTCTGAAGATCCCACCCCCGCTAGCCTTACCAGGGTTGCCACGGGCCGCGCCATCGAAGTTAAATTTTATCCAGCCGTGGACTGGGGGGAGCCAACTAATCACACCTTGGTCTTTCGGCCTCTGAGCAACCTTCAAACCCAGCCATCGAAACCTTGGCCACTCATCAGCCCAATCTGATTCCTGGGCACAAATAAGCCAATCTTTACCTTTCCTGATATCCCCTATTTCACCAATAATATTTTCTATTTGATCCCACACTTTATCAGCATCTCTTTCCTGATCGCAAAAAACCCTTCTATTACGTTCAAGCCAGACATTCCAGATCAGAAGAGCTGGGAAGAAGTCCCACACAAGTCTAAGGCCTTTGCTTTTTATTTTAAGGTCCCAGCCATCCAACAACATTTTTACATCCCTAGGAGTAGCCCAGCTAAGCTTCCAGCGGGATAGAAACCTTCCCCAGAGCACCTGAACATAGTCACATAAAAGGAAAAGGTGGTTGCCGTTTTCACAAGCAGTTTTGCAAAGGGGGCAGCAAGAAGGGCCGGATCTACCCAACTTCACAAGTCTGTCCCAAGTGAGAACACAATTCTTCCAGGCAATCCATAGGAAGGAGCTGGCTTTCGGCAGCCCATACTTACACCATATACGGGCAATAACCATGGGATCCACTTTGGATCCCCTACAGAAGTAGTTGTTGAAAACCTCCTTGACTGCGGCCTTTCCTGACCCACTAAATTGCCACCTCCGTTTATCTGCCTCCTCCGAGAAAGGGGACTTGCTGATGATGGATAAAACCTCATTCCAAAGCCTATGATAATCCCCTACCAGCCCTTTCGGGGTCTTCCAAGCCCATCTACCATCAACCTTTTTCTTGTAGTCCCTAACCAAAACGCCCATAGTGGGCTCAACCAATGAAGCCAAGTTGGTAAAAACCTGCATATTAACTAGTGGCTCTCCAGCAGCCCACGGGTCCCTCCAAAACCTAACCTTGGACCCCAACCCAACTTGCCAAACTAATTAGGGCAAAAGGATTCTAGAGTTGATTCTGACGAAATTCCAGATGCCTGACCCACAAGGCAAGACTGAGGTCACCTCAAAAAAATGCTCCACTTCGTTTTGAAGGTATTTTGCTTGGATTACTCTGCTCCATAACTTCTCCCTTTCCTCATACACCCTCCAGCCCAGCTTCGCACCCAGGGCACAGTTCATATCCTTGAGATTGCGGAACCCAAGGCCACCAAACTTTTTGGGCTTGCAGGCTTCATCCCACTTGACGAGATTGAATTTGAATTTATCTTCCGAACCTCTCCAAAGGAAAATTCTTTGCGTTTTCTCCAAGGATTTAGCAATTTTGCTTGGGATTTTGAAAATAGACATTGTATATATTGGAACAGCAGCCAAAGAAGCCTTGATCAGGGTAGCACGGCCAGCCAAAGACAACCATTTTCCTTTCCAAGAGGCGAGCTTACCTTGGACTTTATCAACAACTTTTCTCCATTCATCCTCAGAAGCCCTGCTGCTAACCAATGGCAAGCCTAAATAATTGCTAGGAAGAAGACCAATATTGAATCCAAGGATTCTTTGGACCTCATGAGCATCTTGGCAATTCTCTTTAAGGAAAAAAATACAAGATTTGTTTTGGTTGATTTTCTGGCCAGAAGCCTCCTCATAATCAGATAAAATTCTCTTTAGCCCCAAGGCTTCCCTGATAGAGACTTCACCAAAAAGAAGGGTGTCATCCACGAATTGAAGATGGGTGAGATTGGAGCAGCCACTAGAAACTTGCAACCCCTTGATTTTACCTTCGACCTTTGCTGACCTTAGAGCATAACTCAAAGCTTCAGCCACAATCAAGAAGAGGAATGGCGAAAGGGGATCCCCTTGTCGCAGTCCACGCTTGGCCTGGAAAAAATCAGTAGCTCTACCATTGATCAAAACAGCATAATGGACTGAGGAAACACAGCTAAAAATCCAACTACACCAAGCTTCTCCAAACCCCATCTGCTTCAAAATAGCAAGCAGAAAAGCCCAAGAAACCCTATCATAAGCCTTGTTCATATCCAGTTTGATGACCATTCCTTCCTTCTTTTTGCTTTTGATGGAGTGAACCACTTCGTGAGCAATAACTGCACCATCCAAAATCTGCCTGCCCTTCAAGAAGCCACTTTGTTCTTCGGTGATAATATTTTCCAAGCATACTTTAAGCCTTGTGTCCATCGCCTTGGCAACAATCTTGTAAATGGAGTTACAAAGAGATATAGGTCTATACTCATCAAAATATTTGGGGCTCTTAATTTTGGGAATAAGAGCGATATACGTTGAATTCCAAGCCCTCATCATAGATTTCCTCATTCTACACTCTTCCGCAGCAAGCCAGACATCGTCACCAACGAGATCCCAAAACTTGTGGAAGAAGCCAGCTTGAAAGCCATCGGGCCTAGGAGCCTTAAAAGCTCCCAGGGAAAAGGCAGCAGATTTAATTTCTTCCTTGGAGAACGGCACCATCAGCTTTGCATTCATTTCCTCATTAACCAAAGTAGGAATATTTGACAGAGATTTGGATTGGGCATCAAGTTCGGCAACGTCATTGGCACCAAGCAGGTTTTGGAAAAAACTCCTCCCTTCTTGCCTTATTGCGTCAATATCTTCAATGGTTGATCCATTCAGAACCTCGATTTGCAGTATTTTGTTGTGGCTTCTCCTAATAACAGTGGACATATGAAAGAACTTGGTGTTACTGTCGCCTTCCTTCAACCAATTAATCCGAGACTTTTGGAGCCAAAATAATTCCTCCATACGCAGAATCCAAAATAATTTATTCATAGTTGCTGCGAGACTGGTACTGGTACTGGTACGGGAGCCTGGTACCGGTACTGGTACGACATTTTTTTGAAAATAGGAGACAGGGGTACTTGGAGATGCCATTTTTTTTTTAATATAAAAATTAATAATATATAGAAAATCTGAAAATATAATGACATTGAACTTTCTTATCTTGAAGAAATCAATTGAAGGTTGAGCTTATGTGCAATTATTTTATTACTTATTTGGTATTTTTCAGGCTTATTTGTGCAATAAATTTCCTGGTTATGAAATCTACCGCACCTTTGTTCTTTATATATTCCAAGATTTGCATAATAGACCATTGCTAATGCATATCTAAGATTGTTGGTTCTTATTACACGATTGATGCAGAGAAGAGTCCCAAGTAACAAAACTATGTATCAATAGTACACGTACTGTTAATGTCTAAAAATAGTCTGTTTTGTTATTGTTTACTCATAATGACAAGGATTCGGAAGTAGTGGATCTTTTCTAGGAACAATTTGTATGTATTTGGGAGAAATTTAAGCAAGCTTAGCGTGGCAAAATTTAAGAAAGAAAACAGGGGCTTAGGCAAATTTAATCTCGTACAATCTATAATTATCAGATTCGTGCTTCACTCAGTGCCTGGTTCGTGCTTGGTTCGTGCTTCAGTCAGTGCCTGGTTCGTGCCCTCTTGCCCACGCGTTTCTGCTCTCGTGTTTCGTGCCCTCGCGTTTATTTCATATCCCGCGCCTGGTTCTGCTCTCGTGCTCGCGCCTGGTTCTGCTCTCGTGCCCTCGTGCTCGAGAGTATGATGTCTATGTGTACTATGGATTTCTCTGTCGTCCGCCTCCACAAGCGAAGTCAGTGGCATGATAAATGACGGCTCGCACTGTAAAATCTTTGTTTGATGTATTTTTTACATTGTTTTACCTTCAAAATGCGTGGGAGTTGACGGGAGACTTCGGAGACTTCGCGGGAGACGCGATTTTTTGGATGCGGAGACGTGGGAGACGGCGGGAGTCTTCAGAAAAGTACCCGAACTGAAAATCGTGTCTCTGGGTACTGGTGCGGTTTCGGAGCGCGTCTCCGTCGCCGAGCGCGTTTGAGCGTCTCCGGCAACTATAATTTATTAAATGTAAAATTGTAAATATTTACAGAAGAAAAAAAAAAAATACACAGGTCGAAATGGTGGCCTACCTGGTCTGGTCGCGTCTTAACCTTCTGGTCGCGTCTTCACAGTCGGCGCCGGCGGCAAAGAAGGCGTTCAAACTCGGAGCCAAACCTTCAGTCGCAGCAGTTCGCGTGTCAAAGTCGCAGGGCATGAAGAAAATAAATTGGCGACGCGTATTTATGCAAAAAATCACGTTTTTTAGGGTTTTTTTTCGCACTTTTTAGGTTCCCGATTTTTTCGTGATTTAAACCTGATTTAAACGCGATTTTCAACGATTTTTAGTTCGGTCAACGGCACTGAAAAAATCGCGATTTATAGGCGGAAAAAATCGGGAACACTGACGATTTTTTAAAAATCGCGATTTCTGCGATTTTTTGCAGATTTATGCTTCTATGCTCCATAGTAATTTAAAAAAATAAAATATGCCTTACTTTTTTGTTTTTATTTTTTGAAATTTGTATAGTGGCAGCGCTCTAATATAGAAGTGATGCAAAACCATCATAGGGTTGAAAAGAAATATTATCTATATACTAATAACAATGATAGCCATATGATAGTATAGATCTGTACAATCGTATGGATCCAATTTTTGTCAACCCCAAAAAAGATTTAAAATTTGTCATCGCCAAACTCTATTATGTCTTATATTGATTTATAGGTTTTTGGGCTTTTTGAGCACAATTGTGAGGTTCATTTTTCTCTAGGAGGTTGCCCATAAAAATTCTTGGCAAAATCCCTGAAAAAATGAGAAAGGGTTTGCTGATTTAAAGCTTTGATACCATGTCGGAGTAATGACAAAACTCACAAGTGCATCAATCTAATCAACAAGACCAAAAACTTTCCACAAGATAGATGTAATAGAAAGAATTGCTATATTGCCAAAAAACAATAAATATTATATGATTATAATATAATCAGATGACTTTGTTATATGGTCAAGGATAAAACCCTAAATCTATTTATGATCATGACAAGTGTCTTAATCCTATGATATGAGACACAAAAAGTAAATGACTTATGTAAGCTTAAGTAACTAGGTGTGAATAGGTTCTAAAGTGAAACTAGCTAGATAATATTCTTTGTTCACACAATACCTTTGAAGAGCTTGAATAGTTCTTGCATTGCTATCATTTGAATCAAGGCCCTCATCTTGACTCCTTTGCAATTGTGAGTATGTCTTCTTTTCACTTTCAATGAACCAATGCTCTTTTAGGTTGTAAGTTGGTTCTTTCTCCACTTTACCCAACAATTCCTTGACCCTCCTATTATAGGCTTGTATGTTCTTGTACTTCCACTATTAGGTGTTATATTTCTGCCACAATCTTGTTGTCAGCCCTTTGATTTCTGAATTTTTTCATGAACACTTTCCTTAGGCTCTTCCAAGTCGCTTTATCAATACTTGGAACATCAACATATAAATTAGTTGCCACTCATTGAGGTGTGAGTGGAAAGCATCTCAACCAATGTTGCTTTTTTTTTTTGTGTCCATTAGTAGTCCAGGTTGTAATAAACATTTTGCATTGTTGGATATGATCATCAAATCCATTGCAACTAAATTTTGGCTGCTTTTTCGTTTCAAGAGATGGAGTTGATGGGACACCCAAGCTATGGATACGGGATTCTTTTGGGATGACTATAATGAAATAACTTACACAAGAGAAGAAACCATAGCAAATACTTGAAAATATAATAGTAATTAGTTGCAAATGCTCAATAATAAGAAGCTAGTTTCAAGGGGGTAACCTCCAAAAGTTTTCAGCAAGAACAAAATTCAGAATATGATGATAGTAAACTAACTATTACCTCCTATACATACCATAATTAGATAGTAGATCACCCAAGAAGATCTTGCTAGCTATATAAAACAATAGAAATGATGATTTAACTTAATTAATGGTTATTCTAGCCACAAGTTGTCTACACATATCCCCAAGCATGCTATACTTTAAGGGTGTAGGATGCGTTTCCCCTTAAAACAAATATTTTTCAATGTAGATGATCCTTGGATGCTTCTGTATGAAAACTTCATCGTGCCATGTTGCATCTTCACATGCTAGATTCTTTCACTTGATCATATATTCTAGAATTGTCCTTGACTGCAACCTCTTAGTGTGTGTTAGAAGGATTCCCATAGTTTCCAAAATCCTTTTGTTGCCCTCATCAAACTCTAGTAACTTTGTTTGGGTTGAAACTCTTTGTTCAATAACTTTCTTCGGGTAGGAAACATGGAAGATTGGATGCATTTTGGTTGTTTTATGTAACTTCAATCATATGTTACACTACCAATAATAATTGGCCATAATACTTGGGTGCAAGATTTTTATTCTTCTTTTGTTGCTTCAGTGATGCTTATGTGGTTGTAATTGCATAAAGACCCACTCTCCTACTTCAGAATGTTTTTCACTATGGTGTTGATTAACTTGTTGCTTTATTCTATTATGTGCAATTGCAAAGTTCTTCTTATGACTAGAGATTATCTCTTGCTGGTACTAAATGTATTCAATTGCTCTAACCTTTGGGTGTGACCACAATGAAAATGTGGTGGATAGTACCCATATAGTGCAAAAAATGGAGACATTTTGGAAGAAGTGTGAAAAGAAGTGTTATACCACCATTCTACTAATGGAAGCCTTTGCATCCATCTCTCTTATTTATCTTATGCAAAATATTGGAGATAGCCTTCCAAGCACTTGTTGGTCACCTTAATATGATGAGCTACAAGTAAGCTGAATGCCCAAACATGAGAATAAGTTAGTCCAAAAATTATTTGTCAATATAGAGTCATGACCACTCTATAATTTTTGGAGTCCTATGTAGCTTTTGGATGATATTTATAAAGCTTGTTGCTATAGTACTTGCTACAAATGGATGTGACGAAGCACAAATATGTTTGCATATTTGGTGAGTCAATCCACAACAACCACCATGATGACATTTTTTTCTTTAGACTTGGGCAAATCGGTGATGAAATCCATAGATACTTCCATTGCTAGCTTTGAATAGATAAGGGTTGCAAGAGGCTTTGGGTCTTAATTGTCTCCCTTTCATTTTGTTGTGATACCATGCATTCTACCACAAATGTTTGGACATCCTTTTTGAGTCCATCTCAAAAAGAAATCCTTCTTGATTCTATGATAAATCTTTGAGAGGCCTAAATGACCACCTATTGGAGAACCATGAAGCTCTATCTTGAACTTAAGTATTGAGTTCTTACATAGGTAGCCGTAGAACCTATCCTTGTATCATAGAGCATATACTTTCCATGCAATTTTTTTTGACACACTTAATCTTATTGAGTTTTTGAATGAGAATTTGTGTATCCATGTCCTCTCATAATTTGTGTATCCATGTCCTCTCATTCTTCTTGTGCCTCATCAACCTGATTTCCTTGCAATATGGAAATGACATACAATAGTGACTTTGCAGATTCGTCCCTACTAGATAGAGCATCAACCACAACATTCCCCTTTCCTTTCTTGTATATGATCTCAATGTCATATCCCAACATCTTTGTGATCCATTTGTGTTGTTCTTCAGATGAGAATTTTTGTTCCAAGAAGCATTTTCAGCTTCATCTTAAAGTGTATTCCCATCAGATAAGGTTTCCATTGTTTGATTGTATGTAGGATAGCCATCATTTCCTTGTTACAAATGGGCTTCAACAAATTCGTATCTTTGAATTGTGAACTCTCAAATGCTAGGGGTCTTCCCTCTTGTATGAGTATTGTTCTTATGCCATACCTATAAGCATCACATTCCACAACAAAGGTTTTAGAAAAAATTGGGCTAGCTAGAAATAGAGTTTTGCACATGGCTTCCTTTGGCTTCTCCAATGCCTTGGTGGTTGACTCATTTCCCTTGGAATCCTTCAATAAAGCTAGGAGTGGGGCAACCTCCAAAAGTCTTCATCAAAAACATAGTTCACAATATAATGTTAATGAACTAACCATTGCCACCTATATATACAATAGTTATGCCATGGGGACCACCCATGCTGACCTAACTACCTATATAAAACTTTAGAAATGATAACACAATTCTTGCTACAAGTCAAGTTACCGGTTCGGTTTTGGGTTCGGGTTCGGGTTCGAGAATCCGGTTCGGGAAATTTTTTTTTGGGTTTGGGTTCGTTTTGGGTTCGGTAATACAAAAACATATAAAAATCAGAAATATATACATATTTGCAGTAGTATTTAAGTTCAGAATACACCACCATATTAATAGTCAAATAACATAGCAAAAATACACCACCACTTTATACTCAAAAGTCAAATGTCATGATATAGAATTATAAATTAAAGTTCAAACTTCAAACATAAAAATGCCAAGTGTTTACAATGTCAATCTGAATCATATGGGTCATCATAAAAAGCAGCATCATTAGCAACATTAGATGCTACATTTTGTGTAGAACCACAAAGAGCATTAGTGGCACTCGCACAAGCGCTGCCACTAGCACCGACACTAGCACTGACACTACCACTCTCATGCTCAGTATTTGCTTCAGGCTGATAGTCATCATCAATATCAAGTGCAGCTAAGTGACTTGTGGAAGCATCCAAGTCAAGCTGCTCTGGCTCAATATCACACCTCCTTGTGTCTCCTTCTTTGTAGGAACTATGTTTGTGTGTAAGGAGGCGCAAGTTTGAATGCACATACACTAAGTCATCAGCCTTTTTTGAATGTAGCCTATTGTGTTTTATCGAGTGGATGAAGGAGTATGTGCTCCAATTCCTCTCAGAAGAGGATGAACTAGCAACCTATTAAGACCAAATTAAATTAATAAATAGTTAAGAGTTACAAAAATTAACTAAACAAAATTATTAATTAAAATTAAAATTACAAATATAAATTATAAAACTTACTTGGGATAAAACTTTTATTGCAATAGGTTGGAGGTGCATGTATTCTTGCCCGTGGAAGTACCACCAACTATGAGCAGCCACCCTAGACTTGTCTCGAAGAGCATCCATATTTTGATCAACACTCCCAGAGCATGCAAAAGCCATAAACTCAGCCCTTACTCGATCACGTTGGTCACGATCACTGAAGATTCTACGAATTGCTGCCTTGTACCCTTGGGCCACTTCACCATCCCTATATGGAGCAACTCTTGATGAAGTAGAAAGTATCTCAGGGCTATAATATTTGGGACTCAATGCAAAAGCGAGAAGATGCAAGGGAGTGGTCATTTTGTTCCATCTATCAACCATGATTTCCTGTAGCTCTTTGAAGAATTTTTCTTCAGGATCTTCCTCTTTTGCATTGATGATGGATCTCATCTTCTCAATCATTGAGTCGATACCATCATATACTTCGCCCAAACAAGGTCTATCCAAGTCAGTGTAACGGATCATGCTCAGTATGGGCTCGGTGAAACTGACGAGATACTCAACACGATCCCACCAACCATCATCTAGGATCCTTTGCTTGATCCTATTTGCCCTTTCATTGCTAGATTGCCTCCATACAACCCAATTAGGGCTGATTACCATGGCACATAGTGCCTCACGAACCTTTATAAGTCTTCTCAACACAATTGTGTTGGAGGCAAAACGGGTCTCGGCGACCTGTTTGAAAATCAAAATTAAAACTAAAATATAATTTAAATATACAAAATCAAAATTAAAAGGAAATTCAAAAATTTAAAAATATTGAGAATTAACTTACCTTCAACAACTCTAATTTAGAGAATTGTCTAAATATTCCTTGCGTCATATGGTGGTTGGTGACAAACATTTGGATGTCTTCGCCCTCGGCATACACCTGTTTGATCCATTCAATTTTGGATCCAATTTTTTGTAGCATTAGATTGAGGGAGTGGACAACACAAGGTGTCCAAAAAATGTGTGGATACTTCTCCTCAACCAATAACCCAGAGCCCTACAATTTTTGGCATTGTCGGTTACAACTTGCACAACATTTTGATGGCCCACTTCTTCAATAGCTTGGCAAAGGATATCAGCAAAAATGGACCATCTTTCACCTGTCCTTCACAATCCACTGCTCTCAAAAACATTGCCCCTTTAGGGGACACAATAACATTGATCAATGGGCGATTTCTTGCATCTTTCCATCCATCAGAAACTATGGTCACCCCTGTTTCGATCCACGAATCCCTTATGGGCTTCAAAGAGTCTGCTACATGTTTCACCTCTTTCTCCAATAAGGTGCAACGCACCTTCTCAAAACCTGGGCCCTTATACCCCTTTGGAGCCTCATTAATAGATTTCACCATTTTTTGCCAATATGGTGAACGAACAACATTGAATGCCAATCCATTGGCATAGACACATCTTGCTATGTCTTGATCAGCAATCTCTCTTGCCTCATTCTGAAATGAAGCTTCCAACGGTCCCTTAGATCTTTTATTTGAAGAGGGCATGGTTTGCTATTGAGGGATGTCCATAAATGGATGGCTTTCTGTAGGTGGAAAATAAGGAGGTGGTGTAGGGGGTTTCATGGATCGAGATCCTTTCTTCAAAGGATGGCTTGTTTTACCACTTGTTTTTTGGTCTGCCTTTTCTTGCTCAACAATATATTTCAACACTTTATGTTCTGGAATGCCTGCGTTGTCTTCACCTGGACAATTTTTGATGCCTGTTTCAGGGATCCCGCACAAGTGCCCTTTTACTCGACTGTATGAGCTCGAATATTGAACATTGCAATGACTACAAATGCAAACATATCCTTCACCACCTGGAAGTTGCTAAACCATTTCTACATATTTCCAAAGGGGATAGGCTGGGTTTATTTTGAAACAAGATTGGATTGAGCCTGAGGAGGTACCGGTTGCCATTGTAATACGGAATAGTGAAGTCACTGAATACCTAAGGCACAACATATTGAAATTTTGGTATTGATTCATTGAATTTGAAACTAAAAGACTTAATTAATTTCAAAAAAATGAAAAAATTGAACATGTGTTATAGACATTTAGAAGAATGAAAAGTAAAACAAAACAATAATTAAAAAGCAAAACAAAAGAGTTGAAGTTCACTTGTGAAAAAAAATGTAAAAAAAATAATCAAAAAACTTCAAAAAACCTACCTCTTTTGAAGAAATCTTGCTCTACGATCTTCTTAGCAACGAATAGACACTTGCAAGTGCTTAGGAATAGCACAACAATCAACTTTGAACAATCTACGATCAGCCTTCAAGTCTATTCCAGCTTGTGCAAGCAAAAGAGAAAGTTCAGCAATGGAGGCAAAAAATCCTTTTTTCTCATTCACAAATTGGTAAATGAGTTTCACTTTACCTATTTCATGTTTTTGAGGCAAGTATTAGGGTTAGAAATAATAAAAATGTCCCTAAAAGTCAAAAACGAGTCAAAAAAGTCTTTAAAAAATGAATTTTTTTTGGGAAAAACGCGCCTGGGTGCGGAATAGAACTCGGGTTCGAACTGGGTTCGAAATTTTCAAACCCTGTTTGGACCCACAGTCAGGGGTCCGAACCCTGGCCGAACCCACAGGCCCATTTTCGGACCCACAGCGAATTCGGGCGGACCGGACTCGAATTCCGGACCCGAACCGAACCCAAACCGAACCTAGGGCCTATATGGGCGAATCCGGTAAGATTAGCTACACATCCCCATGCATGCTATGGGTCAAGGGCATATAGCAGCAACCCTTAGAATATGATCTCAATTCGGAAGGTTTGTGTAGGACTCTCCTCAACACTATCAAACACATCCTATACTTAGCCGTTACTTTGACAGTGATATGTGCATTGCCTTAGTCAACTATTGGTTCCCTTTCTATGTGACTCCCTCCCGCTTGTGGTTCAGGCTACCTTGGTGTTACTACCTGTGGAACTTCAATGTGCAAGTCTTCTATTGTGTAGATATTTGTCTCGTATGTAGCTTGGTCTTCTTTTCTTAAGAAGTCAATATTAAACTCTGCTCCAAACTTAGGACTCCCCTTAGAAAGGGAGTGCCTGTCATGTGCCCTTCATCCAAGAGGAAAAATATCTTTAATCTAATAACAAGTGTTTTTTTTTAAACACTAAGCTAATAATATAAATATATATTAATAAAAATAATATTTTTGTATTAATAATAGTAGATCAAAACATGGAGAACATATCCTCTGTGCTAGCAGAGTTCCAGATCACTGTACATTAGTTGCAAAATGCAGGATATATGTATTGTCTGATCGATCAACCTACCGTATATATCACTTCTGTTTGGATATATAGAACCTGCTCAACATAGTTACAAAATGCAGGATATATAGACCTGTTCCACATAGTTACATAGGATATATAGCCATACAAAATTACAGACTATAGAAGCATGTTGGCTCTAGTATAATAAAACCATAGGGTGCTTAACCATTGCAGCTTTGGCTGCATTCTTCAAGATTCTCCCATCCAGACTCCCTGTTAGACAATTGCTCATTGGACCTGACCTCCTCAATCACAGGGTTATCTCCCTCGTTCACATGGAGCCTAGCATGGCGAACTTCTTTTGGTTTCTTTGCTTCGCCCCCGCCATTTCATTAAAGACCCTTTGGAATTCCCTTAAGGCTTTAAGAAAAGTTTTTGAGTCTTCATGGTTGTGATGCCATGTGTGTCCATACTTCACCTCTGTTTTGTTAACTATGATTGTGCCATCACTGATCAGTTTCATAAACTCTGCCATTGAGATCTCCATAGTAATTGTAACCTGCAAAACAATATTGAGAAACATGAGTCTTTTGGAGGACTCAGTAAGTGCCCTCTTACAACCCTTGAATTTATCCTCATTCCTTGCCTTCCAAATGTGCCATAATATTTCAGTAGATAGTCAATCCCAAAATAGTTTACATTCATTATTTAGTTTCTCATTATTGATTAACACATGTTTCCAAATAATCCTATCATCCTTATCCCAAATCATTAGATCGTTACAAAAAATATTCCAAACTTCTTTTGCATAAAAACAATAAAAAAAGATATGCTTCACAGTTTCAGGATTTCTACGTATATTACAAATATCCACATCATTGTGGTTAGTTCTAAATGGAACTTTATGCAGAATAACAAGCCATCTAAAATAGGCCTTCTTAGGCTCTTTAACATTACGCCACACAGAATAAAGACATTTTGTCAACTTTTATTAGACAGTGAGACTCCCCAACAACTATTAAGATGTTCGATGACAGAAACAATATTGATTGAGGTCCTTTAAATTGTTTTGGCTTTGATTTTAGGAAGGGAAGAACCATCCCTCCATTTAAAGTCACTGGATAATTCTATGTCACCATCAGTACTCAGGGGGAAGTTGACATTTTTGCACGCTTCCTGGAGGGTAGTATAAGTTCTTAGATTTGAACCTGGAATATTAAACTCAGAGGCCAGACTGTCCCAGCTTTTTATTTGTCCATTGGTCAAAATGTCTTTGAAGGTATAAATACCTTTTTCGGCCCACTTTTTAGCAAAACACTCTTGTAACAGAGCAGGGGGCTTGGAATTATGCTCCAAGTTCCATCAGATGGAGCTGTATGTTTGGCAATTTAAATTATTGTTTATGGAAAATTTACCAAGGTTAATCTCTACATTATGCTTAATTAATTCCCAAGCCTTCCAAAGGCTTTTAAAGACCAAAGAACCTGCAGGGGACATAGGATGTGTGTTAATGAGAATATCACTTATTGGCAGCTTTCTCCATGTCATAGCTTGTTTAGGAGTAGCAAGCTGTCTGTTACTTCTTACCAAAACCTTCCAAGGCTCATTGCCCACCAAGGCTTTGATTATCCATTTGGCTGCTAGAGCAATACCATGTAGCTTTAGATCTTTCAGACCAATCCCATCATGTATTTTGTTAAGGCAACACCATTCCCACTTCATTGAATGTTTTTTCTTTTTGCCCTTTCCATCCAACTATAGGAAATTTCTTTTTTTTTTTCCGAATTTCATTAACTTGATAACTGCTGAAGAACCAAGTAGAAGCGAAGTAAATGCTATAAGATGATAGGACCTTTTGACAAACCTGAATCCTACCTACCAAGGACATGTACTGCAAAGGGGATCCCAAGGTACCTTGCTTGTGGGGACCTCCCCATTGGAAGTCATACTTCTTGACCCATTCAAGTGGAGACTCCATCCATCCTAGGAGGATGGATTTGGCATTGGAAATTTTGGCACCTGATGCTTTGCATAACAGGTTGAGCTTTTGCAACAAGGAATCCATGTTGTTTTCTTCTAGTTCCAGAAAGATAGTAGTATCATTTGCAAATTGGATGTTAATTAGATCATTTTGATCCGGGTGTCTTATGCCTTTGACTTTAGGTGATAGGGTGTGCTCCCTCAACAAGTAATGTAAAGAATTCGATGCAATAACAAAGAGGGTTGGTGCCAACAGACAACCTTGTTTGATTGACCTTTCAAGGTTGAATTCCTCTGAGGGTGAACCATTTACATCTACCTGTGCAACAACATCCTTTAAAAGTGTATCCACCATATTACGCAACACAGTAGGAAAGCCAAAGGCTTCAAGGGTTGCCCTTTAGAAGGGGCCATTCAACCTTGTCATATGCTTTCTCAAAATCAAGCAGGAGCATGGCAGTATTTTGCTTGGAGTACCTTGCCCACTCCATAGCCTCCTAGCTTGTAATTAGATTTTCCAAGATGTATCTTCCCTTGATAAATCTAGTTTGGGTGCTATTAATGAATTTGGGAGGAATATTGACAAGTCTTAGTACAATCACCTTGGCCATAATCTTATAGGAAACATTTAGTAAAGTAATTGGCCTCCAATTCCATCTGAGGGTTTTATCACCCCCTTTTGGCAGTAGCTTAATGATACCTTTATTAATGCCTCTCCCCAATGAGCCTTTTTCTAGAGCTTCTAGATAAACTTGCATCAAATCCTCACAGATGCAATTTGCAAAAGTTTTATAAAACTCCATAGGCAGCCCATCACTTTCGAGGGATTTGTCATTGTTCATGGAGAGGATGGCATTGTCGATCTCTTCTTTGGTTATGCCCACAACCATCCTTGAGGCATCTTCCTCAGAAATTTTCTTGGGGATGCTACCTTTGGTGAAGTCTCTGGCTTTATGACTACCTTCATCACCACCTTCAGAGGTGAAGAGGCTTTGAATGTATAATTGGAATTGTTCTAGAATTTCTTCCTGGGAGGTGAATAGTCTGCCACCCTCCCAAATTTGGTCAATTTTCTCTTTGAAACTTCTTTTCTTTATGTATCTAATAAGAACTTAGATCCTTTATCACCATAGTTTAACCAATTCAGCTTGGCCCTTACCTTTATAACCCTCGAATCCTATGAGCTTGGATTCTTCTTAGGTTGTTTTTGGCAAAAGACAGCTCTTCACATAATCTTTCATCCTTTGGATCCAATGGGACCCTAGATTCTACTAAGAACAATTTGTCATGAAGCTCCTTCTCTTCTCTCCTACTGTCCATTGCCTTTTTCTTTCCTATAGTTTGGAAGAGTTTCCTCCAGCGTATAACATTTTGTTCCCGTCTTTCAATGGCACTTAGGTCTTTTAAGTTTTTAACATCCATTTATTTATCTCCTTAAGAGTAGAGATGGCATCCTTGCAGTCCTTGCCTTTTAGAAGATGAGTATTGAGAATGAATCCTGTTTCACTTAAGTTTTCCTTGGGTCTGCCTTTGTTGGTAATTAAGCTTGCCCTTATAGGGTGATGGTTTGAAAGAGTATAAGGATATACACTCACCTTAAGATCATCACTGTTTGGGATAAAATTGAAGAAATCCTTATTGGCCCAGCTTGCAATAAATCCTTTTGCCACCTTTTTGGGCATTACACCAAGTAAACCATATCCCTTTACAATGCTTCCTCCCCCCTTCTATAGGGTCAACCAAGTTTAACTTTGCCTTCATCCTTTGCCAGAAATTTTTTTCACTACCTTTCCAACCCATTTCTAATCCACCCCACTTATCTTCAAGATGCTCCACCATGTTAAAGTCTACCCCCAAGATGCAAGGAACATTTGACAAGTTGGTAAGCCATTACCAGAGCCTTATTCTGTCTCTATGATCATTGGCAGCGTATACAAAGAAGATTCCTACTCTGTCATCTCCTTTTTCCATGGTGATCCACATTGCCCTGTTGCAAGGGGAGGTGCCCTGGTTAGTTACATATTGAGACCATTGGTTGGAGATGAGAATAGTAGCTCCTCCCCTCCCCTTATCATGCAATGCGGTATAATATGAAGAACTACTCCAAATGAATCTCAGATTTGTGTTCACTGTGAATCCAATAGCTTTGGTCTCCTAGAAGAGAACATGTCCTTTTGCTTCTCAAGGTTAAGAAACCTCCTTACAATGTATTTTTTGTTAGGGGACTCAAGGCCCCTGACATTCCATGAAATGCAGTTAAGATTCATTTTCAACATTCATAGGGGCTGCCTCTTGTTCACTCGTGAACTATTCAAAACATTTTGGTAACCTTTCCTCAACTTCTAGCCTTTTTGAAGTAGGCATCTAGATCACAATGCTTGTCTTCTTCCTTTTATTCTTGGCTAGCTGAACTCCCCCACCGCCCATAGATAAGGATTTTCTATGTTTCTTGGGTATTCCTTGGCCATCCCGGGCCTTAGGAGTTTGCTCAATTTGCAAATTAGTGATATTCTCATTACCTTCACAACCCATGTTCACGGTCGGTTCCAAGCTATCCTTAGGTTTGCATTTAGTTTTTTTGCCCCCTTTAGGTTTTTGAGGTTTTTCTTTATTATCCCCTTTAATCTCCTCATGGTTTAGGCCACCTTCAAGATCCAATTTAGGAACCAAGTCCTCACTTGGATTGGAGGAAGCCAGATTATTGAAATCATGAGTGATATGGTTCAAACTTTTAATGGCATCCTTTTTATCTGACTTAGACTCATGTTCAAGAATGGACTTGGTAGTTTGGTTGGGATCCACTAGGGGTCCATCAATTGGAGGGGGAGTTTTGAGGCCTATATAGCCTCTAGTTTTAGAGGTCTCAGGCCTATTATCAACACCCAAGGCCACCTCAGATATAAGAGAGGGGGTATCACTACTACCATATTTGTTCCCCACAAAATTATTAGCCCTAAGGCTGACCATTTGATTGTTTGAGCCTTGAGGGTTGGCAATCTTTGGGTCCTCAATTTTTGAAACTAGATCTCCCAACAGGGATGCAACCCTACTACCCTCAGCCAAACTACCATCCTTCCTTTCCAAGTTGGTTTTAGAAGAACTTTTAAACTGATAGTTAGACACCTCGGGGGAAAAATTATTACTATCAACTAACTTCTTTAGATAGTTATCCTCTATGCTTTTTCCATTTTTTTCATAACAATTTGCTGTGCATTTAGTTTTTTAATTAACAAAACATCACTAATAGGGGTCGAGGCGGGGGGGTAAGAGCCGAGAGGCATCAGGGATGCTCCCAACCCACTTGGAGATGCGGATGTATCATCGTCTTGATTTACTTTGATATTTACATCCTCTTTTGATAGGATGTCAAAAGAGTTTTTTTAATTTTATCAAACTTGAATATATGTGGGGGACTCTAGAGGGGTTAGGATCTCTCGATAGGACTCCTACACAACAAGCATCTTTTACTCCTAGAGGAGTATCCTCACAAACAACCGAGTTAGGGTTGTCATTCTGGATCAAACTAGGCTCAGATTCATGAACCCTCTCAACCAAAGTGGCCATGTGCTCCACATGGGCTGGTGAGAGGTGGACATTAGTGACAAAATCATGCTCATGCTCTGATGAGGAGCAGAGTTTTCCAAATTAGGGTTTGATCCAAAATTTCCTGCCGAACTCGGCTTTGATTTCCCCTTATTTGCTTTCCTTCTAATTATAGGGAAGTTCTTTTGAATATGCCCCTCTTTCCTACATAGATAACATGCGTTAATACCTCCCAAAACTTTCAAAGGGCAAGAAAATTGGTTTCCATAATCATTGATTGCCAGGGATTTCTACCCCAGACTCCAAGGAAACTAGGGCACGAGCATCCAAATGAGTTAGGGAAGCTTTTGCCTCATCCACCCGCACTATGCCACCAATTGGAGCAAGCAATTGTAGAATAAGCTTCTAGTATTCAGGGGGGAGATTTTTCACTACCACCCACCTAGGGCATGATAGTGCAAGGACCTACTCCGCAATGGCCGTTGGGGACTATGCCAAAGCTTGAAAGATGCAACCCCCTACATTCTAGTAGGGTTTCAATAGGGTCCTCTTTTGCATAGCATGATCTTTCAAAAAAATAATGAACAAACCATGTTGAAGCATTGTACAAAGCTTAACTGAATACCAAATTTGTTGGCCCAAACATTTAAAAACCATGAATCTAAATTTTTTTGGGCAGGATCTTTATTAATGTCTACAGCCACCAGGAAGATGGCGGTATCTTTTAACCTAGACCTCTCAAAATTTATGACCTTTTTCATTTTAGGGTTAGGAACAAGTTTTAAATTTTGAGGGTCATCGGAGGGATGCTCATCTTTCTCGCCTTCATTGGTGTCGAGGGCGCACACCTCCTCCGCAAGCACAACTAGGAATTTTGCACCTTTTGGAAATGTAGAAGCCTAGTCCACAGTGACTTCTTTGAAGGGCTTTGCTTGGTTGTACAGGGTTTCAATGTTTTCTCCCCCATTTGTAGGGGGATCCGTACCCCTTTCATTTAATGCTTAGAAGAGCTAAGAGCCCAACGATATACAAAACATACTTTGCCGTTAAACCAATAGAAAGGAAAGCGTGCAAGAGTACTCAACCCAATTCAAAGATAAACACAAGCACACTGAGGCACATTGAAGGACAATACATGTGAATAAAACAAGGAAGTATGAGGATGCCACCCAAATCACAAACCTCTGTGGGGGAGGGCTTGGTCTCCCTCACCCATCCACTTGCAGGCACTCAAAGCCCTCAAACGCTTCCCAACACTGATTGGGAGATCACTCGTCCGTATGACCTTCTTTCAATAAAAATAATATTAATATTATTAATAATAATAAATATAAATTTAATATTTTGGGGCCCACTTGATTTCCAACTCTTGAGGCCAATGTGGGTCCAAGGGTTTTTTTTTTCTTCCATTAGGTATAAAAGGAGGCACACTCTCCTTGAATGGGGATATTTGTGGAACAAGAAATTTTTGGGTGCTTTTCATCTTGACACTGCTTGGGACAAAACCCTCAAGCTAGTAGCTTTTGGTAGGGTGAAAACCCTAACATTGTTGTGTTTTCTGGGAAAATCCAGTTAAGGTTTGCAACTGGGCTGACTTTGCAAATTATTTCTACATTAACAGGTGGTGCTGCTATTTTGGAAAGGGAGTTTGGAGCTGTTCAAGACTGCATCTACCCTCATCTCTCTTGTGCCAAACCTAGGAATTGCTAGGCGGCATACCAGTACCCCCCAGGGGCCTGCGATCAGTCACGGACCTGCATTACAGTGGCTGTAAAAGTCAGATCTGCATTACAATTTCACTTTGCAGACTTGCAAGCTTCTTCTAGGCGTGCCCTAGGCTGCCCCCTATCTGGTCTAGAGCGCCTAAACACTTAGAGGCAAACAACAGGGAGCTGTGTGCAGAAATTAAGGTCCACCAGCCTGGGTGAGTTAACTTCCAATACACTACTGCAGATTTGGTTTCAAATCCTAGTCTTTAGATGTCAACATGAAGAGAATGGAACTTGTTTGGAAGACACATCAACAGCTGTTGGATTAGGGTCATGAGGGTTATCACGCCTCAAACCCTAGATCTAGCTCTACCCTCTCCAGTCTGATCTACCACTGCAGATCTGTGCATCTATCAGACCTTTTCCTTGCAGATGAGCAAAGGGGGCACCAGATAAAGGGTTCCACATTAGATATTACCAGCACTGGTCTAAAACCCTCAGTCTGCAGAAATCATTTAATCACATACAGCTGATTCTGAGGACACAAGAACATTGTAAGGAAGGACACCAGTCCAACTGTAGCCAGTTTGGTCACTTTCCCGAGTTGTAATTCTGAACTAAATTATTTTTGAATATGAAATTTCCAATTGTTGTCATAATCAACTAGATTTCCTGCACCAATTGATTTGGGTGTGAATTTCAATCATCAGAAGTTGTGCTTAAATTAGGACTGTTGATTATCTTCTTATTAGCCCTAGGCTATCACAGTGCCCTGTTGGATCCTTGATGGGTTTCATAGAATTTGCCGATTTTGGCAACCATACTTTAATGGCAAGGTCAACACTTTTGGAAAGGGTCATTGTTGCTTAATCTCCACCCACTTAGCACTTGTAGGTGGTGTGTGGTGTCTTGGTATCAACCAAACCCTTTGTTAGTTTCTACTATGCCTTTGGCTTTAGCTTCATATTCTACTCATATTTTGGCTTTAGCTTCATCTTATTTTTTGGCATCAACTTTCACCAATTTATCATACTTGTCTCCTCGGTTAGCTAGTGGAGGTTGCCTCATGTAGCCCTTGTCTCTACTCTTGTTCTAATAATCTAATAGATTGTTTAATTGTTTGGTCTATTGCCTTATTGGGCTCTCTTTCTCCCACCTTTGTTTGAGATCAATGACATTATCACTTTTTGGTTCAATGTCTGTCTTTGAGTCTTTGTTGTCATTGCAATTCATGGTCACATTTGACACGAAGGTTTTGTGCTACAATTAAGTGTTTGGCAAGAAGTTCGGGTAAATGATCAAGCTGTTGATCAGCATCTTTGGTTACTGCTAAGTTGTTCCAGATAGATCTTGGAAGTACTTGGTTTTTTGCATGATTCTTCCTTGATGTGCTCATGTATGGATAGGTCCCTCAAATGCTTGGAGTCTTTTATGATTATCTTCCCTTTCTTGGTTTGTTTTGACCACTTCTTCAATTGGTCAAACCACCTATATTGCCATTGTTTATGTGGTGTCATCAATAGGTATTGGTGACTGATGTATCCTTTGAACCAATTTCAATTGACCTGATTTGCACGAATGCAATGGCGCCAAAATGTTTGCTGATATCTTCTATGCTACTAGAGAACATCAATTGCAATAATAACTCAAGTAATTATAAAACAAAAAATATATAATTATCAAATCTTTCATAAACTGGTAATGTTAAAATACAATTTACTCATAATAGGGAGGACCCAATACTTAGTGCACCTACTTTGACATAATTCTTGCTATTTGAATGACAAGACTTATGATTATTGGTAACACAACTGCCAACAACTGAACATTAACTCATTACAACACTATGTCAGTTTACAAAGAAAGCATTGTTTATCGCATGTTCTACATGGCTTCTATTTGTTTTCCTCCAAAACATTAGCATGAGGCAACTCAATTTAGTATGATGAATTATGTTGTTTGTGTGAACTTTATGATGCCACATGTGTTAACACAGAATCTGAAAACAAAGATTTGTCATAAAGCCTTAGATTTGCCCATGTAAGTTATGGGGACCAGTATAGAATCTTAGATATCATGTTCAGCCATAGAGACTCTGGTTTTTCTTATACATGCTCCACAGAGTCAGTTCTTAGGTGTGGTTCTATGGTTGTTATTTCTGGCCTTTGTCTTAAATTTTGGGCCTTCTACTCAGTTGTTTATGGATTGGTTGCTATAACCATAGTTATCCAGATCCAGATATGGTTATTTCACTGTTATTTGTAACTGGAATTACTTTCTCCTTGATCATATTTCTACTTTCTCTATCATTCATTTTGATTTGAGAGACAAAATCCTGACATATTTGGTAGAAAATGAATAGCGAAATTAGTAAATTCTCAAGAAATAGTGTTTAGGGACCCTACAGTGAACACTAGGTAGTTGTTTATTGTTTGTACAAGTTTTGACATTTGATTTCAAAGGTAATTCTTGGCTGCCAGCCTACTGGTACAATTCATCCCTTCAGTTTCTGCAACTATTATATCTTGTAAGTGTGGTTGAAGTCCAAGCCATTTATAATGTAAAGTTTAGAGTCATAATAGTGCATTCAAGGTTTTCATCTCTGTTTTTGTTGCATGAAGGATTTTGAAAATGTTAATGAAGACCTTCTGAAACTTGATTTATGATGCAGGAAGTGCAAATGGAAATAAAACGAGTCCAAGCTTCAATGTTGAGATACCCATTTCTCTAAGCCTTGGGAAAAATGATATAGCTATATTGAGTGTGATGCTTGGATTGCCGGTAATGATTGAAATTTGAATTAAAGATTTCACTGTGCTTTTTGAGCCTTTGTTTGTACTTTTATGACTGTGTTACTGAATATGGAATCGAAGTTAGGCTTTTGATGATGCTGGCTGTGGTTTACTTTGAATATTGTAATGTGATAAAACATAAATTTGCTGTTATAATGTGCACTTGATAATTGTACATCTTGTAATCTTATGTATGTGCTACAGTATATTTATTTTTTGAAGTGCTTGCATGAAAGAAGTTCTTAATATGCCTGTTTGATTGCTCATATTTTGAGGTAAAAGAATTCAGGGGCGCATTTTGAGCGAAAGAGTGCAGGATTAAGCTATGTAGCAATCCAAGGGTTTAAAGATGGTAGTCATGACTTGTCACAAGAGTTATGGACATATCAGGTATGTTTTATGCTAGTGATTTAATTTTAAATTTATACATCAGGTTTGTTTTATGCTACAAACACAATTGACACTTTTATAGAAAATATTACTTGCATATATATCCATATAATTATTGAAGTATAATATTAAGAAAATGTGGAATATCATGAAAACTGATTTTAAAAAAGGTTTGTTTAGTGGGTTGATGTCTGACTTTAAAATGCGATTAACTATAGCTAGAGTTGCTTGAATGTGCAAATAATGATTTTCCGATTGATGACTCTACTCCCATGGTTGGATAGATATAAATGCACCAACGTAGTTTATCTTATTGAGTCTCAACTATGAAAATTACTAAAAAACTATATTCAACATCAAATGAGCTACTTTTATTATTTTCCATGATGTCATGGATTATGGAAACTTTGATGCATATTGAAGTTTATGTATATTTTTTATAAATTTTATTATAATTATGCCACTATATTGGGAACAAGGGTGGAGTATAATGGTGTGACCATGTTCACAAAAACTCCTCCTTGCTGACAAAACAAATATTAAACAAAAATCTTTGCAAGTGACCAAATGAAATTATTAATAATGAATGGTAGCTTTTTCTAAAAGTTAGAATTGAAAGCTACATATAAATGTAGAATAGAGTACAAATAAAGTTCATAATGTAGATAAATATTAAATAAAATAGCTTTTAATAAAAGTTTATGTGCCGTAAATAAAATAGCTCTATGTTCTTTTTATCTCTGTAGGTACCTATTTATGTATCATGCGTGTATGTAGTAATTTAAATAGATATTAAAATTTGATATTTGTTAAAAAAAAATAGGTCTTCAAATAAAAGCTAAAGTAAATAGTTTATTTTTATTTAATTTTTTGAAAAAATAGCTATGTATTTCAGATATGCTGTAAATAATTGTTTACATTTACCTTTTTAAAAATTGTAGAAAAATAAAATAGCTTTTTAAATAAAATTAAAATAAATAAGTTAGATAAAATAAAATAGCACTTAAGTGAAAGTAAAAATTATATGTCCTTGTATATTTTGTAAACAAAATGGCTTTGGAGTAAAATAAAATAGCTCCAAATTGAAGAAGAAGAAGAGTGACAGGTCCAACTGGGAAGAAGCAGAGATATAGAGTTAAACACAGAAGATACAACAAAACAAGACTTGCAGTATAGGTCAAAAAATAGGCTGTTACTGCATAATACCTATATATACAATGAGAAACACATTGAAACATCTAGCAATAGGAATAGGAATCCTGCCAACAAGGAATATTCACACCCATGAACACTAAATGCCAATGTTCTCCAGCATGAGCCACAACACGATCACCTGCCACCAACACCATTTATCTTAGTGGAAACATAATGGAATCAGACACCAGGCAGGGATTGCTACTCCATCAATCAACTTTGCTCTATTAACAGAATGAGAAAGCGTATCATTGTCAAAGCTTGGCAGAGAGAACCCACTTGTTACCTCCAAAACCCCACCATGACAAGAAACCACAAAATGTTCTATCACTTGCTTCAAATCCTGAAACATATCCATTAAAATCCGCACATATTAATAAAGGGAATTAAATTCATCCACTGTAATTTCCTTACTCACCAACCCCAGGCTTAAAGTAGCAAAAAGAGCCATCTCTAGTCCTAGCTTCAAGAACAGTTCATCACCAACATTATTAAAAGAAACCATATTCTCAATGCAACAAGTAACTACATTCTTTGCCAATTCCTCAAGCTTGTTATGAAAATTTGCCAAAATTGTGTTAGTTGACTGAAGAAGACCCTATCATCATCTTGTTGAGACCTAATATAGCCTTTTCGAGATTGAGTATCTGAATTGAAGAGCAACAAAAGATCTTCTTGAATTGAAATTCTGAGCTATGACCATAAACAAGTCCCTTTGAGAGACATCACCGCAGCCTGCCATGAAACAAATGCTAAGACCACACCATCAACAAGCAAAACAATGATCACGAACCAACGACCATCACCCTACTGGCCATAACAGCAGAAAAATACCACAACACCACTGTAAGGACCAATTCGTGATGACAGACAAACAATATCAGCATATGAATAACTCTACCTTCTCATAATGGCAGGTGTACATTATGATTAAACAATATATAAAAACCCTACATGATAAAACAACAGAGTAATACACCTCCACTAAAAGTCATTAATGATAACATAGCCAACTGCTGTCAAAACTGATTGAGAAAAATATAGGGTGTAACGGTGTCTTGCTAAGTGTGCTCCATCCTATTAGTTATCAAAATGTCATGGAGCCCCTCCCAATCATAAACATCGTTGCTTTCAAAGGTTGTAATAATAGAGTTATCAATTCCTTTATTTGATAAAAATCTGACAACACCATTTTGTTCCCTGTAACAATGCAACAATTGTATTCAAGAGAATTTTCTAATCCACAAACTTGTCAATTCAAAATATGCTTTGATATACCACTTGGGATTGGTGCCTTTCTTAAGTGTAGTTATAACAACTTGAGAATCACCTTCAATTTCTAACTCCTTAAAACCTTCCATGAAAGCCAAGATGAGACCAGCTATAAGTGCTTCCCATTCCACTTTATTGTTAGATTTTGAGCCTAGCAAATAAGAACCTTCAAATGCATATCTCCCATTGCCACCCCTTAAAATGTAACCTGCACTTGCTATAAACAGATATCCTCTAGAGGCACCATCAATGTTTATTTTCACACCAACCTTTGGGGCCAACCAAATTTGATTCCCTTTTGTTTTCTTATTAACTCTTAACCCTTTAGTGGGGAGTGGATTTCTTTTTTTCAAAAGAACAGTTTTTCAAGTTAAAGATATTAAAAATAATATTCATATAGATATAAATAATCATTTAGGTAGGTATAAATAAATAATATATTATAATATGTAAGTAAGTGTTGTGTCGTAACTAGTTCTGCCATTGCAATATGTTTGAAAATATTATTGATAATAATCAGTTAAAAAGGATTAGCAAATATTGATCATTATTGTTACTTTGTTATGGCATAGAATAATAACTTTTCTACAAAACAAAGATTTAACTAGTTCATTTGGTTAGTTTGTGTCAAGAGGAGGAATTTCATATTGCAAAATTTTCATGTTTGACCACACATGGTCAATAAGAATTACATGATTGGAAGCTTGACCTGCTTCTTCACAATTTAAATTTCATAATGGACCAAAGCTGACCCCTTTCCAACTAGTTATTGATAATTTTTTATACCAAAATTTTCAAATTGTGTGCCTAGGACAACCATAAAAGTAATCACACCTAGTTCATTTGCATCCATTAATCATTAGGTGATTTGTCGATCATTAAGTCAATCCCAATGCATTTGTTTGTCATAGAGCCCAAATTATGAGAATGAGTTTTAATTTTTCAGATTACTTGTGAGACTTATGCATGGTTGACAAGTCATCCTCCCCTTTTGTTGCACTCCACATGGTTGTACATTGGGTCATCATTGATTTCCAAAAATGACAATAGTCCTAATTGCATATACTTATATATTTGCTAACAATTGCATATTAGTACTGATAAATAATAATTGCTTTTGATTGGTTGGAAAGTACAGTAATAATGACTAATTAAAATAAGGCCGAACTTATTAATTGCTATAGAAATTCAGCTATAACAGGGACTAACAATATGAAACGTAGCTTTATAATAAGCAAACAAATTTTGATTCCTATTCAAAGAAAATCTGACTTATTGCAGATCCTAAATCAAAGAAAATTTTACTATACTTTGATTAAAGTAGTGACAATAAGAACCAATGAAGAGTTTTAGATCTAAAATCTAAATCTATTTTCAAGCATTCTAATTATGTATGCTGTTATCCTTTGTTTACCAAGAATATCTTGAAGCGCTGTCCACTAAAACATTAATCTGAAAGTGTCTATAAAATAATGATGAGTTTAAATTTTAAAACGTTAATATAAGAATATTTAAATTTGAAACATTAATATAAGAATATTTGTTTAAAACACAATAATGTAAGAATATTTGAAATAAAACTCTCAAACCATCATAATGATGTGTCTTCTTAGTATCTTGTTTTGTAATTCAAATTTGCGCAAAGAAATTTTGAGTTGTATATATCTTCTTTCATCATGTATTACCTACCATATGAAACCATGATATAGGCTTAGGTGGAACGTGTGTTATTGTATGTGCAATTCATATCCCCTTTCAGGTGCTGATTTCTTCCTTGACCTTGTCAACATATCAAAGCCTTCCTTAATGCTGCGCTCAGGGTTGATTTTGATGGTTTACCTTATTTATTTTTTTAGTCACGATTATTTGTTCAAAATGCCCTTCAAATGTTATGGCAATTAACAAGGAATTGCATATGACAATTATATTCCTCCATAAAATTGCCCAGAATTTCGTAGTTAAGAGGAATAGTAATAAAAAAAATATTGATCCTTATTAGGGAAAGGTGAATAAATTGGAGTCACACGGCCTTGAAATTTACTATACTCTTCTCCAAAATTATCGACTCTTTTTAAGTCAAGTCTCCTAAGTATAAAATTCTAGCACAATGACATCATATTCTATATAGCTCTTGTAGTTTGCTTGTCTGAAAGGATATTGCAGATTGTACTTCAAATAAAGTTGTAGATTGTAATTGATTGCACTGTAATGCCACCCAAATAAATAATTTATAACTTTATGAAATTTTTATGTACAATGATCGGTAAAGTATCAACATCCATTCACATTTATTAAATATGATAAGACGATCTTTTAGATTCATGTAAAGGTTGCAATAAGAACTCAAATTAGTCAACCAATAACATTTGAGATAAATAATCTTGTAATTAGTTTAAACTACAATATGGACAACTTTTCCTAAGCCAACATTATAAAAGAAAAATGCATAAAAAAAATCATTCTTAGTAGATAGAAAACCTTGTTAAATACAAGGAGTTTGCTTAGGCTGAGTTACTGATCTTGGTACTAGTTCAGGTTTGGGTTTGCTAGTTAGGTTTGTGGATTCAACCCAAAAAAAATTTGGGTTTGGGTTTGTCAGTACAAAAATATATATACATATTTACAGCCTAAATTCAAGAATATTAAACATATTTTTAATGTACAATAATATTTATAAGTCTTATACAATATTAATAATGTATAATATTATAATATAATAATAAAATTATAAAAGAAAGTTAATATTAATAAATAATAAATAATAAATTTAATATATAATATTATAATATAATAATAAAATTGTAAAAAAAGGCAATATTAATAATTGGTTCACTAACATTAGCCACTTTCTCTACTAGTAGTTGCATAGGTTTC
Organism: Sequoia sempervirens; assembly: GCA_007258455.2. Classification (NCBI taxonomy): domain Eukaryota; kingdom Viridiplantae; phylum Streptophyta; class Pinopsida; order Cupressales; family Cupressaceae; genus Sequoia; species Sequoia sempervirens. Next base: position 116,832 of record VDFB02282221.1, on the reverse strand, counting down.
AGTAGAAGACCCAACATATCTTCCAGGGGAGTAATGACTATCTATAGTCCTCTTCGAAATGAGGAGATCCTAAAAGAAAAGGCACTTGATCCCCAACCTTGAGGTGGGTGATAATATCAATAAACCCACGTTTCCTAGATGTCCCCGTCTCGGGGACTTGGGGGGGTGTTCCCCCACCAGCCCACCACTAGCACTCCCACCACCAGCGTTTCCGTCTCCAAGACACCGCTAGGACTTTGAGGACGCCGGGGTGTCCTCAAGACCTGTAGGGGACTCCTAGTTGTCTCCAAGGTGTATAGTTCTTATACATATACATCTTTTTATAACTATTTTTTCAAGTACCATATGTATTTCAGCGCCCTGCCGCAACCTCGCCACTGTCCCCCGACCGTCTCCAAACTTAGGCCCTTAGTCCCCCCATCAATAAACTGTGTGGAACTATGGAAATTAATCATTATATATAACTATTAATTTTTTTTATTATTAGTCGTAATATTAATAAAAGAACATAAACTTGCAATTATTGAACACACTGCTGTCATAAAGTCTGATATAAAATATCAGTTTTCTTACATTGCTGATGCAAATTAAAATGTTGATAAATCATTCCATAATGTTCCCAAACGATTGATAAACAAGCTCAAGAAACAACCAAAGTAAATACCTCAGAAATGGAGTCGACAGAGAGCAATGAAGGTCTGATTTCCCAGTTTAACTGCTGCTATAGGTTTGATATAAATTTCTGAGTGATGGGAGGTATGTTATTTGACTGTTACATGCCCAATCAGCAAGGAAACCACTGGCAACAACACCCAACCTTGTCAAGGATACCCCACCATAGGTCACAAGCAACTTGTGCACTCCCAGCTTGACCCAGCAGCCTCTAAATGGCAAGTAGATAGGGAAACACAGGTCTGCAAATGTTTAATTAACACTCCCATCCACTAATAGAGATGCTGGAACCTCGAAGGTGAGTTGAAATAGGCTGGAACTGATTTATATGCACTGGAAAACAGTCTTCTACGGGGTTAATATGATTGGTATGAATGTTGCAGGTCTGCTGCTCATAGTTGCAGGTTATGGCAGCCCACATAAACTACCACAATCACCCTTCAATCAACCATTAAACACCTCCCAGCTCTAGAAATGAATGGAAAATACACCCAGCTTTATAATGCACCGCCAAGAATGCAAAGGGAAGCAACTTCAGATTTGTTATTATCTTCTAGTCATGCCCAGCAACTGTCAAGAGCGCTAGAACAAGGGAAACCAGCAGGTAGACAACTTCGAACTTGTCAAATATCCACTTCCCAAAGCAAAAAGGTTAGAAATTGGTTGAGGATGTCAAGGCGCCTTCACTCAAGGTGATTTAGACCCCAAACACAAAGTGTTTCAGCCTGCAAGTTCTCATGCCATGCTCCAGGAATTGTCCAGCAAGTGGTACGGTTCACCTAGAGATTTGTGTCAGCAATGAAACAACACTCAAACCTTGCACATTGATGTCGTCCAGCCAGTAGAAGTCACATGCATGAAGTTTCAAATCCTTAAAACACTTCAACCCACTTCCCAAAGCAAAAAGGAAGGTACAGCCCAGCTAGGGCATCATCCAAAATCCAACTGTACAGCCAACCAAGGATACTTTGCAAATGCCTTTCTAATCGTTCCAAAATCTTTGTAAAAATCTCCAAATAATAATTGCAAAAGTCTGCAATCAAAAGAACCTTAAAAATCTTCATTTATTTTTTGAACCTTGAACTGCAACCATTGTGAAAAACAATAGTGACTCGTGTGTAGACCACTCCAACCAGCTAGGGATCATCTCTCAAATCTGAAACCAGTAATCAAATGAGGGCTTTCATCCTCAATCGATCCTTGGAAGAACTCTCCGGTTCAATCCGACAGCATCCTATTATGTGTACTCTTTTGGATCATAGAAATGTGAGCCCAAGACCTCCTTTTATAAAGTTGGAGAGAAAAAAGAGTAATTTTAAATTCAAAATAATTCATTTTCCCTCAAATGTCCTTCTAACAATTTAAAATAAACTTATATGCAAGCCCCCCTTCCCTAGGTGTCCACTTGAGGGGACATAAAATAACTTTATAAAAATATAACGCTAAAGTGAAATAATATAACATTAACATTAGAACTTTAGTGTATATTTTAAATACTCTTGTTTGAGTTGCGGAAAGCATCACCAAGGCTCCAAACCTAAACTGATAGCACCAAGAAGTAACTGAAGCTAAGGGATAATGATAGGTGCCAACTCAAAAGTTTACTAAAAATAAGCATCATCTCCAAGAAGTTTGGAGAACAACCCAAGAGGCCAAAACCGTTTATCAAAGCGTCATTGCAATCCACATCACCATTTGAGCTCAATGTCATTGTCAGACGCCAAAGAAAACTGAAATCAAGCTCTCCAAGATCTTTGGAGTCCCCTTACCACCACCAATTAGCCTACAGGAACTCAAGAAATAGTTTAACGGTTACCAAGCTGATTAGGCTTGAGAAGGGGAAATCACACATAGAAGTTCTCACCCTATTCATCTTGACATAGTAAGTGTTGAATCTATTGAGAAGTAAAAATGTGAGCGTGCAAAATTCAAGTAAAGGCAATTTACAAAGGTAAAGTTGGGTTTGTTGTGGTAGCATAAGAAAATGCTAAAATTTGTTGTAGATCCATTTGAGATCATTCCAAATTAACCCATAGGAAAATTGTAGAACCTTGTTTGCATCCTCTATTGAAGTAAACCGAATTTGAATTCGGAACTGGGTTGGTTGGACTCAAACAGGTAGCTCCATAGGGGCGAACTAGTAACTTAGGATATAAACAACCATATGATTGTAGTTGACATGCAAAATTTTAAGATGAGAATTTGAAATAGTTGTTACATTGGATAAGATATTTAGAGAAACACATATGACAATTGAAGATTGGGGGTTATTGATGAGAAATGATGTTGCATTATAGCTTGCAATGAGAGAAGAATTTGAAAATAATATCTATGTTGCCAGTTCTGGTACTGGTCTTGGTTCGGGTTTGTTTCGTGGATGCAGCCTAGAAGCAGAATTAAGATTAGAATATCACATAACATCATATAAAGACTATAAAAACATGAATATCACAAAATTACCATAAACTTGAATGTCATTTAAAACATGCATGATAAATATTCATTGTTCAAACTTAATACTCCCATGCCTATGTGTCCAAATTGATGTGCAACTCAATACCTTTTAAACAAGTTATTACACTAAGTTGTTTTTTTAATAATTTCAACATTAGACAACTTAAGTGAATAATTATTTAATAACTCAATAATTTACTCAAGTTGTGGAAAGTATCGAAATGATACAAAAATACAATTTTGACCATGCCAAAGTGTCCTTGAAGTCATAAGACAATGAACTTAAGCAATTGGATGACTTTTTAAAAATAGCAAACTTTTCCAAGAAATTTGGAGAGCTCCCAAAAGGTTGGAAATCAATTCTGAAAGCACCAAGAGACTCATTGCAATCATTTGAACTCATTGCCATGAACCACATCTTTGTGATGATCTTCTTGGAAACAAACGGGCTCTTGCAAATGCATAGGAATAACAAATCAACCGCTTTGGAACATTCACCGATCAATTGTCAACTCTATTCATGCAATGACGAGCAATAATACAAATTTAGCAAGATGAATGATATTTTTCTTTTGCATTCATAATAAGAGAAATGACTTTGTTTTTGTCTTTAAAATGTATTGGAATCCGCGTTTTAGAGTTTTGGGGGAGCACTTTTAGGTTTTTGGTCAAAGTGAAAAATCAAAGTACAAGATTTAAAAAAAAATGTTAAATTAGCCATGTGTGTGTATAAGGCAACTAAATATGTTGCATGTTTGCTCGATTTAGTCCTTGACGGACCCACAAGCTTGGGAGGAGACCTTGGACGACCTCCAAGTCAAACCAAATCTGGACCCATACCTGGGCTGGACCAAACCTAAACCGGTAGGTCCTAGGGCCTGAACTAGTAACTCAACAATATTTTTTAAACATGATATATATTGTTATTTAATGTAATGGGTATTGCACATCTCACTAAATATAAGATCTTTCATGAATGCTCAATTAATGCCATGTACATGATGTATTTGGATAAATGAAAAATACTTTGATTATTGAAATAATAATTGGAAGCAAAAATAATATTTTAATGTTATTGCTCTATTATTGTTCAATGGAAAATGTTGGGCACTAAATTAATGCTACTAGCATAGATATCTTAAATACATCTATTTGAAAGACATCAAAAGATATCAATCTTGAGGCACAGATTCACTATAACCACCTCAAGGCTGATATCTCTTGGTATCTTTTAGATAGATCCATTTAATATATCTATGCTAGTCATAGATAAGTCATAAACTATAGGCTATTGGCTTTTCTTGAAGTAAAGTCTATAATTCTAAGATATTCATGAATTATACTCCTAGTCTATGGGGAATCTAATTTTTTCTTTCTATAATCACAAGACTATTAGTTTACTTGCAGCAATAGATATGATCCAATGAAACTAATCTCAAGTGATCCTTATGTATTGAGATCTTTTAATTTTATTTTTGTATTATTTTGAAAATAAGATAAAGCACCTAAACAAGATTTTCCTTTATATTTTCATTTTTATTGTTGCTAGCCTACTGTAGCAGAATGGAAATGTCTGTGTCTAGTGATCAAGTATCATAAATAATAAAAATAAACAGCCACATACTTGTTGGAAGAATGAATGCACAAGTTTGAGAGAATTAGATGGCACACAGTTCAATGAATCTTTTTTGTAGCAATTTACAATTAAGTTACAAGTTGGTTGTAACTTAATTGTACATTACTTTTTAAAGTTTAAACACAACTAATGCAATGTTATTACGTCATAACATAAGCAATAAATATTGAGATCTTTTAATTTTGTTTTTGGATTTTTTTATGACTAAGTTAAAGCACCTACACAATTTTTTCCTTTGTATTTTCATTTCTATAGTTGCTAACCTACACTAGTAGAATGGAAATGTATGTGTCTGGTGATCAAGTATCATAAAATAAATAGTTGAAAGTGAAACAACCACAACTTGTTGAAAACTTGAAAGAATGAATGCACAAAGTTTGAGAGAATTGAATGGCACACAATTCAATGAATTTTTCTTATAATAATTTACAATTAAGTGACAAGGTTGTTGTAACTTAAACCTTGTAACTTAATTGTAAATTGCTTTTCAAAGATAACTAATGCAATGATATTACATCATTAGCATAACTAATAAATGTTTGTGTACAATTTGCATAATATTATATTTATAATGATCAAATTAGAGACAACTCCAATTCTGTCACAAGATTTGACAAAGAGAATAACACCAAGAGGCCTCCGATTCTGTCACAAAATTTGACAAAGAGAATAACACCAAGAGGTTTTTTAGTTATTAAATTAGCAGACTATTCTTGAGACGTACAATGATGGAGATAAATATCATCAATGTCAACAAATTGCCGAATGTAGCGATGATGAATCTCAGAATGCTTGGCACGAGTATGATAAAGCTAAGGAAGTGGAGTTGATGTAATTTGAGGAATTCACAGATCACTGAATACTTAGTGCAACCATATTGCTTCACAACTAGCACTGGCCACTGCTTTATATTCTGCTTTAGTGGAAGATAAAGCTACAATGTGTTGAAGCTTGCTCTTGCATGAAACAACACCTGGGCCCAAGGAAAATATACAGCAAGTAGTTGATACTCCGAGCTAGCCGGACTAGAGTCCATATACCCTATCAACTTGAAATCTTCTATCTTTTGATAGATAATTCCAAAGTCAAGAGTCCATATACACTTCTACCTTTAGCAACTCGTGCTTTATGAATTTCTGTCACCACTACAATTTTCTCTTATAAATTATCCTCTTGCATGAGGTCTTACTCTTCTCTCACTTCCTCAATATTTGCAAACAAAGCAACCATCTTTACCTTTCTCCATAGCTACAACCTTATCCACCAACACATCCATGTCTTTGGAAAGACATGTCTCATCTGCAGTCACATTCTTTTCTTTTCTTCATCCTTTTTGAACACGTTTAGGACAGCTTTTCCATGTTGCTTAGCCTCCAACCTCTTCAATCTCAAATGGATGTCCATCTTCTCAAAAAGTTTTCCCTTAGGTTCAACATCTTGTACATCTTCCGTGAGACCAATGTAACATTCTTCAACATTTTTTGATCATGTCCACCAATTCTTCCACATTGCTGAGCTTCCAACATTTTTAATCTCAAATGCATATTTGTCATCTTTTCAAGGAATTCTTCCTATTGGTATTGTTCTGCAATTTCTTGCTCAACAACTTATTCAAGACCACTCTCATCCTCTTTTTCAAGGACATTATACACACTTACACCTAACTTTCTGTAGTTGTGGGTCTCACACCTACAACAATCCACTCAAACACTCATTCAACAACAGTTTTTCCTGGTGCACTTGTACCTTACAGCCCTTTGTAGTCACAAGATTCCCCATGCCTACGGCAAATCCACTAGAGCTTGCAGCTCTCTGCAGTTACGAATATCTGCAACCAATCTGCTAAAGCATAAAGCTCTCTGCAGTTACGGGACATCACACCTGCAACAAATCCTTTAGAGCACACAACCCTCTGCAGTCATAGATATCAACAACAAAACCTTACTGAAGCCTTACACCTTTCAGCCAAAAAGATCTTACTCAAATCATCTCACACGATTGATGTAATCTCCAGCACACTCCAACGAGCAAAGTTGCTCTGATACCACTTGATGCATACTAGGATTAGCCACTGAGTGAAGGGAATCTAATCCAAGCATCTACTCACACATCCACTTACAGACACTTAGTCAATTCAGACATACAAGAACTTATACTCAGTTCAATACACATTATGGAATAAACAGCAAACAATTTTCCTCATTATTCAAAATTCAGATTTTCAACTTGCTCATTCAGGCATACAGTCCAGCAACAGGGCACTTACATTCTACTTACAATCATCTTTAATTTTCCCTCTCAATCAATTACCACGAACAACAGGATTAATATCTTATGAGTAGGACAAAACCACTTTGTCTTCACACACAGCTGCAAGGTTCTACATCAGGACACCTGTCTCTTACATTCTCCCATCTTCCATCTTCAGCTTACATTCCCCTTCTACAGTCTTCAGCTTAGGAAGATTTAAAAAAAAAATTTAGTAGCTTCTCTATTAGTAGCTTCTCTATTACACTCATAGCCTACTTTCCTTGCAGCTCTCACTATTGCATTTGATCTTTCACGTGCCATTTCTACTCATTAAACAGTTCTAATGTGAAATGAAGGCATCTTCCACCTCTAGCAAGACCATGCAATAGAAATTAATGCTAAAAAGTCCATTCCAAGACATTTGGAAATTTATCATCGTATTCCACATGCAACTTTTTTTTCACACCTTTTGTATTAACTATTAATGCACCTGTCTTGGAAATCCCAAGATGTATCTGTCATATCACCCCAAGAATTTTTCAATTCGACACTCGCAGGATCACCATTTCTAGTTTTTGGTCAAGTGGAAATATGCCAAAGTTACCATTCCTAGTTTTCAACTTAGGGAATCCATTATGAATTGTCATTGCTTGTTTTTGATTCATTATGGCCATTCATGTCCATTTTGAGAAACGATGTGATTCCCTTAATCCTAGGCAAGACTGTTGATGTTTTAGTTGCGGGAAATATCCTTCTCTCAAAATCGAAATAATAAATGATATATAAATATTATTTTAAAGGCCAACCCAAGTTGAAAAGTCGCCTTGGTTCTTGAATGAGGCCGACCCTTGTGAAGAGTCGCCTTGCTTGTGAAGAGGCACCTTACTTTATATATATGGAAGGAGATGCTCATTCATTTGATCATCGATTTTATTCTAAAGAGACACCCGCACTCATCAAGGAGTTCATGCATCTACAACAGATCATATTATTGCATAAAGCAGATCGACATTAAGGAGTGATCATATAATTGTGTATTTGCATCTAAGTGAGGTGCGATTATTTATTTCATTATATTGGCCTTGTATGTGGCCAAGATTGTAAGTAGATTTCTGCTCCTTTAAATTTAATATATAAGAGAGATATTTTGGCTGGGTTTTTCTCCCTTGAGAAGGGTTTTGCCAGGATAAATTCTGTGTTCTTTGTTCACTGTGTTGAATTTTCTATTAATTTGCATTTCTGATTAAAACAACATGGTATCAGAGCGGGTTTAGGGGAAATTCGATCAAAAGCAATCGCAGATTTAAGATCACTTCCAGGTGTGGAGGAATTTGATTTTATTTTTAAGCTTCAGGTGCTTTCAAGGAGTTTGATATTTGAAGCTTTAGCTGTGATAGATTATTGTTATAATATTGGAGCAATAAAACAATATAGATATATTAGGAGGAATTGTGTTTGAAGGCAGCAAGTCGGGTTTAGATATCACTGTGAGAACAAATTTGGAAGTATATCACTGTGGTGTGCTTGTATATGGAAAATCATGAGCTGCTGTTGGTGTGAGTGGATGCGATGGTACTTTGGTTTCTCGACATTTTTTTGAAGATTTGTGCAGGCTGTAATGGAGTTATGTTTTGGTTCTTGCTGAAGACAGTGCATAGGTTCTATGTTATCTCCTCTCATTCTTGTGTCGTATGGGATATGAGTTTAATGGAATGCTTAGGTCTGAAAAACAGTGTTCATTCTTCAAGTCATATGAACTTCTGCGCATTGGTGTAAAGTTTGGAAATTTACCTATGGTGTATACATTTGAGGCTTCAGAGATTTTAGGGAACTCGATCATTTACATTTAACAGCTGAGAAGAGACTGCAAGACAAGCACCTGACTACATCTATTGACCAACATAAAGAGAAGTATTTTATGTTTGAATAATAATCATGAATTTTATAGTTAATAATAATTCATGCAATAACATTGGGAATAGTGAATCATTTATGCTTCTAGCATTGATATTTCTCTTCGGGATAGTTTTGAACTATTATTAATCTCTCTAAAATGCTTCTAGGACGGATCAAGGAGCAAAAGGATGATGAAAGATTGCATAAGGAATTCAAGGGAGGAAGAGCTTGTTGCATCCAGTGAGGAAGACACGCAGGCTGAAGAAATGAACAAACATGAAGACACATCTTGCTACCATGGGACTGAGTTGGTGGCACATAATTGGAAATGTTTCTTCGAAGAGGAGGAATTAACATTCAGAGGGAGTTTGACAATTCATCAGAGGCAACCTTGGACGAGGAGGTCAGGAGGTTGATACAAGTACTTGGAGCTTCAAGAGGGAGTCACATCATCATCAAGATCTGTTGTAATTAGTGAACCCTGGGGACACATCCCCCCCCAGGCCCTAGCGTTTCCGGAACAGGGACGTCCCGGAGACGTGGGGACGGTGTTCCCACGTCTCCGACGGCCCCACCTTTTTTGCCTCGCCGCCGGAGACGCGGAAACATCCCAGCGTCTCCGAGACGTCGAGGGAGATGCCTGGGCCTCCCTCGAGCGTCTTGGGGACGCCCAGGCGTCTCCCGTGGCGGACAGGCAAAAAGGTAATTAAAAAAAAATTTAAGACATTTTTTTTTACATTCTATTGGTTCTATTCTAACCCTAAGGGCATGTGGGGCCCATCTACACTCTTACATGCCTTCAAAAGGCCCTCCAATCTTCATTTTTATTCATATTTGCATTTCTACTTGTTTGCTACAGCAAGAAGAAGAGTGAAGGTTGAGGAAAGAGTGATTGGAGGAGTGAAAGGAGTGATTGCAAGTGAAAAAGGAGTGTCAAGGAGCAAGAAGAAGAAGAGGAGGAAGATTCTTCACCTTGTTGAAGAGATTTTTCAAGCAAAAGGTAGGGTTTTTAACTGATTTTTTATTTTATTTTCTGATTTTCAATGTTTTTTCATTTCTTGTTGTTTCATTTTTTAATTTTTCTTATTTCATTTCTTGTTGTTCCATTTTCTAAATTAATTTAGAATCTTAGATTTTGTTTTGCAATTTAAAATTTGTTGAAAAATTTAAAATATAGAGTTTTATTTTTTTAATTTTAAAGTAGGGCATAGGCTGAAACTATGTGTTTATTGATTTTTTTTTTCATTTTGTGAAATGCAGTGTCAAAATGAGCTCCCATAGTCATGAAATGAGTGAGGATGAGATGGAAACTGATTCTCATAGTGCAAGCCAATAGAATATGAACCTGAGCATGAGGATGAGCCCAATGAGGGGGGTGAGCATGGGTCAAATCCGGAAGGGAAAACTAGTTCCATAGCTAGTGCACCAGTTTCTACTGATTGCCCCTCCCAGCTTTTGGCAAAGTGGGCTAGGGGTCCTTATGATCCCAAATCTCCTCTCAAACAGTTTGCAACAAGAATAATAGCCCCAACGTCATCAACTGGTGGTACGAGGAAATGGAAATGCAACATTTGTGGTGATGATTGGTTTGGGAGCATCACCAGAGTTAATGCACACTTCCTCTTTTGGCCAGGAAAAGGTGTGGGAGCATGTGATTTTTTGAAGAAACCTAAAAATCTGAAATACAAAATTGAGTTCAACAAGCTTTGGGGTGTTCTAGATGATGTGGCAATTCCAATGCCTACTACCTTGTCTGGTAGGCAACATATTCAGACTATTCAGTAGATTTAGGAGCAGCAAATGCAGAGGCAGCCACATATTTCTACTCCTACATTGCATCAGAGAGCAGGAACATTGTCAGGGTCAGCCTTAGGACCGTCATCCACTTATAGCACTATGGCTGAATCACAACAGGGCAAGGGGAAACGCAAGATGCAAAGTCAGTCTAACCCCATAGCTGATTTATTTAATGTGCACCTGAGGGATTAGATAGATGATTCCATTGGCAGGTTCTTTTTTGCCAATGGAATCCCATTCCATGTAGCTCGATCTCCTTATTATAAGGAGATGATTTCGATGGTGGCAAAGGGAGGACCATCATATGTGCCACCAAGTGAGCACAAATTGAGGACCACGATCTTGGATAACAACTATGCCAAGATCAATTCATTGATGGAGACCATGAGGGCATGTTGGGAGGAGTCTGGATGTAGCATAGTTATGGATGGGTGGATGGACATTAGGCATCATCCACTCATCAATGTCATAGTTACATGCTTAGAGGGCCCATTCTTTCTCAGGGCGGTTGATTGTTCAGGGCATCGAAAAGATGTTGATTTTCAGTTTGAGATCCTTCGGGCAGCTATTGAGGAGATTGGGCCAAAAATGTGGTCCAAGTAGTGACAGATGCAACACATGTGTGCAGAGCTGCAGGGAGGCTTATTGAGGCAGCATACAGACACATTTGGTGGACTCCATGTTGTGTGCATGCCATGAACAATGCACTCAAGGACATGAGGAAGATTGAGTGGATTAGAGGAGTGGTCAACAATGCTAGAGATGTGTAGATGTATATCTGCAACCACCACACTTCACATGCCATCTTCAGGAGCTTCAAGAAGGAGTTCTTGAAACCAGTTGAGACCAGATATGCATCCTATTTCATTCTTTTGGAGAGAATGCTTGAGTTGCAAGAGCCACTGCAACTCATGGTTATGACACAAGAATGGAATCGTTGGGATGGGGCTAGGACAGAGCAGGGGAAGAGGGTGAAGGAGATAGTGAAGAGTGATACATTTTGGCATGATGCAAAATATATTGTCGCCATCATTACACCAGTTGTATAGGTCATCAAATATGGGGATGGGGATGCACCTAACCTTGGAGAGGTGTATGAGTGCATTGATTCTATGCACCAGTTGTATAGGTCATCATGGCACAGGAGGATCCGATTTTGTGGTGGACTTGTCATGGACCGAAATCACTAACTACCACACTAGCCATTCGTTTGCTGTCCCAGGTTTCTAGTTCTTCAGCTTCTGAGAGGAACTGGTCTACTTATAGCTTCATCCACTCTCTTAAGAGGAATAGACTTACCTCTAGGAGAGCAGAGAAGCTAGTGGCTGTACATAGTGCCTTGCGTATCATTGACCGCAGGACGTGTGTACAAGTAGAGTCCAGTAGCACGATGGGATGTAGAGCCAAAGGAGCCATCACAGATTGATGAGGATGAGGATGCTTCAGATATAGGGCTGGTTGGTGTTCCTTTGGCGGATCTTGACCTTGGGGAGTCCAGTGGTTCCAGTGATGAGGAGTTTGCCGACCTCCCGAGGGATGATTAGAGGCCTCTGCCTCCTTCACTACATTTTGTTATTTTGACATTTTGATTTTGTACTTGTTTTGATATCATGCTACTCATTGTAATCATCTTTATGATCAGATATTTTTGATATCATATAATAGAAATCTTTCATTTGCCGATTCAACAATTGTTACATTGTAGTATTGAGTATTACTATTCTAATTTCTAATTAGTAATTCGATATTGAAAACTTCAATATTCAATGTTTAATGTTCAAGTATTTACTATTTACTAATTCAGTAATTTAGTATTTCAATTTTGCTATTTTACTTCTTAATAGTCTTATACATCTTTTCATAACTAGCATTTTAAGTACCATATGTATAGTATATAGTATATACACCCCCCCGCCTCCCACCCCCTCGCCGCCGTTCCCTCGCCGTCCTGAAATTGAGGCCCCTTGTCCCCCCGTCCCGGAAACCTGCCCCCCCGTCCTGACGTCCCCCCATCCCCGACGCTGGTGTAACATAGGTTGTAATGTATATTTTTCTGTGACGGAGAAGTATGAGGTGAAAGCCCTTGTTAGTGTATATTTCTCTGTGACGGAGAAGTATGAGGTGAAAGCCCTTGTAGTGTATATTTCTTTGAGACGAAGAAATATGAGGTGTGAGCCCTTGTCCATCTCTGAGACGGAGATGTGGTTCTTTCCACGCATGGGAGTAGCCATGGTGGACATCACGTTGAGAGATTCCATGATGACATCACGTTGAGAGACTCTGTGATGAAACCTTTGTACTTGTGTTTTTCCACACATGGGAGTAGCCATGGTGGACGTCATGTTGAGAGACTCCATGACATCATGTTGAGAGACTCTGTGATGGACATTTGTGCATATGGTTCTTTCCACACATGGGAGTAGCCATGGTGGACGTCATGTTGAGTGACTCCATGACGTTATCACGTTGAGAGACTCCGTGATGAACTTTTTCTCAAATGGGTGTAGCCATTCTGGATGTCATGTTGAGAGACTCCATGACATGGATATTCGGAAGGATACCTCCCTAGCTAAGAGGGAGTGTTGATGTTTTGGCTGCGGGAGATATCCTTCTCTCAAAATCGAAATAATAAATGATATATAAATATTATTTTAAAGGCCGACCCAAGTTGAAAAGTCGCCTTGGTTCTTGAATGAGGCCGACCCTTGTGAAGAGTCACCTTGCTTGTGAAGAGGCACCTTACTTTATATATATGGAAGGAGATGCTCATTCATTTGATCATCGATTTTATTCTAAAGAGACATTCACACTTATCAAGGAGTTCGTGCATCTACAGTAGATCATATTATTGCATAAAGCAGATCGACATTAAGGAGAGATCATATAATTGTGTATTTGCATCTAAGTGAGGTGCGATTATTTATTGCATTATATTGGCCTTGTATGTGGCCAAGATTGTAAGCAGATTTCTGCTCCTTTAAATTCAATTTATAAGAGAGATATTTTGGCTGGGTTTTTCTCCCTTGAGAAGGAGGGTTTTCCCAGGATAAATTCTGTGTTCTTTGTTCACTGTGTTGTATTTTCTATTAATTTGCATTTCTGATTAAAACAACTTTTATTTCACATGCAACTTTTATTTCACCTTTTGTATTAACTATTAATGCACCCGTCTCTTGGAAATCCCAAGATGTATCTGTCATATCACCCCAAGAATTATTCAATTTGACACTCGCAGGATCACCATTTCCAGTTTTTGGTCAAGTGGAAATATGCCAAAGTTACCATTCCTAGTTTTGAACTTAGGGAATCCATTATGAATTGTCATTGCTTGTTTTTGATTCATTATGGCCATTCATGTCCATTTTGAGAAACGATGTGATTCCCTTAATCCTAGTCAAGACCATACAATGTTCGAATAGGAATCCAACACAGATCAGGGGATTTATAATCCTCTTGTCAGACATATAGTTGAAAACGGATATGGAAAATTTGGATGTTAAGAGTATTGCACAATCAGTTTTCCTTCAGGCTGTTATTACTTATAGTTGCTGCACCTGCTTGACACAAAGCTCTGCTAATGGATAATGTTGTGTTGTAATTTTAGCAATATTTTTGGCATCGGATGAAGTCGTGGTCTAGTGAGGCTGTGGGCATAGTAGTTTGATTATTATGAAAACCTATAATTGGGTAAGCTCAGGGCACACTCTTATTTTTTCTTATGCCCAACTTATTTTTTCTTATAGCTTGGGGCCTAAGTTACCGGTTCAGTTTTGGGTTCGGGTTTGGGTTCGAGAACTCGGTTCACCGGTTCGGGATTTTTTTTTTTTTTTGTGGTTGGGTTCGTTTTGGGTTCAGTAATACAAAAACATATAAAAATCATAAATATATACATATTTGCAGCAGTAATTAAGTTCAGAATACACCACCATATTAATAGTCAAATAACATAGCAAAAATACACAACCACTTTATATTAGTAGTTCACTTGCATTTGTTATCAAGAAGCATAGTGTTTAACAGTTTAGATAGAGACAAAATTTGTTGGACATTTTTTAGGACTTTTTGGAAGAAAGAAAACATTAGGTTATAATTCAGCTCAACCTACCATCCACAAATTGATAGTCAAACATAAGTTATGAATAGAAGCATTGGAAACCTATTGACATGTCTTGTAGAAGACAAACCAAGCAACTGGGATTTAGTCCTATGCAAGCTAAATTTGCCTAAAACAATTCAATTAATAAGAGCATTGAAATGAGACCCTTCCAAATTGTGTCTGGGCATATTCCAAGGGGAGTGACTGAGTTGTGAGACATGGTTGATGTGAACATGTGTAGTGCAGAAGAGTTTGTAGGATACATTAAAGAAGTATATGAACAACTCAAGTAAAGTACCACCAAATTCAAGCAATATGCTGATTTGAAGATAAGTTCTCTCCATGTATTGGAGGAAGGAGAGATTTCGAGAAGGACCTACAATTAACTTAAATGGAAGAAGATTAGATTATATAAGATGTTGAAACAATTTTCATTAAATGCATATGAGATGAGTTACTATCTTTAATGACTAATGTAGTAAACTTGTTCCCTTTCTATGAGAGTCAACCAAATGAAGTTGATGTTGGTTCATATGTGAAAAACATAAGATGGCCTCAATTATCAACTCCAAAGTCATTTGAGGACAAAAGATAAAGATTACCAAAAGGAACTAGAATATCTAGTCAAGTGGAAGGGCAAAGCAACTAAAGATACTACATGGATGAATTCATTAAAGATTAGTTGTCAGTTGAACTCATTCCAAATTCATGAGCTGGAACTTGTCTTTTGCTACCTAGGGTGTTCAATAAAGAAGCATCCTTGGTTCTTTAGTGATCTGCATCACCAAAAAAGAGTCAAAAAAATATAAAAAAAATGCAAAATCGCCGGAAAAAGTGTGCCTGGGTGTGCAATTCTGCCCGGGTTTGAAAATTTCAAACCCTGTCCGGACCCACAGTCAAGGGTTTGAACCTTGGCCGAACCCACAGAGGGATTTTCGAACCCGCAGCGAATTTGGGCGGATTGGACCCGAATTCCGGACCCGAATCGAACCCGAACCAGACCCAGGGCCTGTAGGGGCGAACCCGGTAACTTAGGCTTGGGCTGAAGCTTTGTTATTGGATGAGATCAATGACTGAATTCTTACATGATCCAAGATGAAGCTGTGTTTCTTAGTAATCCCTTGGTGTAATTTAAGTGATGTTTCAAACTTGGCACAAGGCCTATTATTTGGAATGGCTGAGCTGTAATTTGTCTATTCTTTCTAGCTCAAGTAGAGCCCTACGGTTGGACAAGGTTGAGGTATGAACCTAATATATTTTTTTCCTTGAGACTTAGCTTCTCATGGTTAAGCTCAGGGATTTACGATGGAACTTGCAGTCTAGTTACCTGTCTATGAATGTGGTTTGTCGAAAATTCTTCACCACAGTTTTTTTTTTTAGACTACAGGAATCGGGTAGCCCCCCATAAACTGCAATGTGCCTGGTAAAATTTTTTTACGTGACCGGCGATGCTGGTGCGACACGCCCTCTGGTACCACGGGGATGGAGGGGAGACTAGACCTTGTGACCTCTTGCCTGCAACAGGATGCTTTAGCCAATCAAGCTAGGCCCTCCACCCCAATTCTTCACCATAGTTAACCTTTGTTATTTTGGTAATATTCTGCAAGCATCTTTGTATTTTTCCATTGTGTGCATGTATATTGGGATGATTGATAAATCAAAAATTTGATGTTTTGTATAGATCAAATAGTCATTTGTGTAATTTTTACATGTTTTAATACTTTCAAGTTATATCATATATATGTCATAGTAATTAATAGTCATTTAGGAGATTTCAAATATTTATTATTCCAACATTCCTAAAAAACAACTCAATTAATAAAAATGACATCTAAATATTCTTTTTGTGCTTTGCCTCCAGTTTTTACTTTTTAAGAGCAAGTTGCTGTCTTTTTGAGTTAATGTATACTTTGAGAAACGAGAATATTGATTTTGTTGAAAGCTAAGATGTTTCCTGTAAGATGTGTTGTTAAATTTCTAATGCGGTGATTTCTATAGAATTTTATTAATTTTAGCTCTTTTAATATCTTTCAAAGCATGCAAGGACTATATTATTAATCATTATCAAGCTATGCTCACTGAAAATGCATTTATAAAAACAGTTTGATTAATAAATATGCATCATCTCTTGATTTTCATTTTGTTTCTAGTTAAAATACTTGTTTTTATTATTATGTAATGCATGTAGCACATGGTGCATAGAAACTAAAAGAAAAGTGTTAGCTTTATGGACAAGATTTCCAAAGAATAAGTTTTATCATATATAGTTTTCCATCTAAATCTTGATACGATGTGGTCATTTATTCATCTTTATTTTATTATTTTAATATTTGCATTCGAAATCACTCCCTTATTTATAAAAGCGTAACCTAATGTACTTGATACGATGTGGTCATTTATTCCTCTTTATTTTATTCTAATTGTACTTGTTAATTTTCTATTATGCAGATTGGTTTAGTTGGAGAAAGGTTAAATATCTATTGTAATGATGATTCACATGTGATGAATTGGACTTCATCAATTTCTAATGAGGCCTTGATATGGTATAAGGTAATTTCTCATGGGATTAAATATATGTCTAGACAATATGTTTATTCTTATCTTAGGACCAAAGGACATTGGATCCATGTGGGTTAATGTAGAAAATTCTATAAGAAATTTCATATTTGATAGTGGTGACTTAAATATTTTGTGGGAATCCAAATTTTTTCTTTCTCTGATGCCCATCATATTTAATGTACCTTTTACTATTCCAGCTTTGAATAGTAACTCATTGCTTTAATATTTACTTTTAAGTTTGTCATTCTTACTCATTTTTTCAGCTCTGCAACTCCCAAAAACCTCTGGGATTCATGATGAAATGCAAAATTGCTACATTCTGCACACTTTTTATCTTGAAAAACTCATCCTGCATATTATTTTGTGCCTCCTCCACTATCGTTCTTCCTCCCTTCTGAGGTTCAAGTATCAGGGAATGGATCCACGAAAGCCCTTAATTTCTGAGGTTAATAAAATCTTTGACGCTGTCACTTGGTATGTTGATTTGGAAGGTTTGTGGGGTCACCTCAACAATTAAAGCAGAATTCATACTGCAATTTGTGGAATTCAACATTGGTTGAAGTAATCAGTTTTCCTTCTGCTGTGTAGTGTTTAGGATTTGTTTTAGCAGCTGCCACTAATTACAATCCTAAAATCATTTCATATTCAGGAGAGGTTTTTTCTTGGTTTCATATGGATTTGTTGGACATGTGGTCAAAAGTTACCTTGATGGGAGAAGTATCGTCTCTTTGTTGACAGTGCCCAGAATTTTTGGGATGAAATTCTTGAGGCATGTCTAAATAACATTAATAGCAATTGACTCAAAAATAGATATTGTAGTGTCAAAACATTGCTGAAGACTTTTCTCAGTCTGATTTCAGAGTCTGCAGGTGTTAAGAATACCTTGATGAATAGAATTGCAATGAGTAAAGAAGCCAAGACTTTCCATCCTTGGAGTGCAATTTCATCACTATCATCGAAGAGGGTAAATTGATAATGGAACTGGAAGGAATCATTAGTGATTCTTTTCATCAATAACTATTAAGAAACTACAAAGTTCTATGACTTAATACCTTGCCTATGCTCTTGTATAAAAATACCCATCTTTGCAAGCAATCTATTGAAAGGGAGCAAGATTTGTGGAAATGCTTCCTACAGTAATCTACTGAGGAAAGTGTTGTGCAAATTTCAATCTTTTACAATTGCGGAAAGTAGATACACATATAAATATGAAATAGACAATATACCATAACATAGTTGTTCGTGGGGAAAACCCTTTGAGAAGATAACCCTACAATCCAAAGCAACCCAATGTATTATTCAGTAAAGTAAGTAGATTACAATACACTTGTAGAGCAAACCTTCATAGGAGTTTCACCAACATACAATTTTGGAGTGATTTTGGCAACATAATGGTACCTGCAAAACGAATCATACAAACTACAACTCCAAGCACCAACAAATAGATGAAGTACAAACTATAAACTATAAATGGTTCAAGAAAACCATTTACCAAACCATGAGAAGTATTATGCCCAAATGCATGGGTTCAAATTCTAATGCTCCTCCTTGGTCTTGATCCTCCCGGCTATTTTTGGCTTATTCCTTACACATTACTATTTTTGGCATATTCCATACACTTGTTATATTGTAATAATCTGTCATATTTGACCACCCAAACTCGGGTACCCCAATTTTTCCTCATTCAAACATTCAAGGATGCTCCATGACAATTGTCCAAGCTTGTCATAATGTTGGCCAAGATTTCAATGTAGCCTCTCTCATACATGTTCTTACGTGTCATAAAAATCTATTATATGTAACTCTTGTCATGATGGCCTTACTCACACCTGAAGATGTTGACACATGGCCAGACAATGCCACTTCAAAGTGGGATGCCTACTTCCTCATGTAGGATAAAAAACCACTAAAGAAGAATTCCTTGTCATCTCCAAGTGGGATGCCAACTCTCCCACATGAAGACAAAATACACAAAAGACAAAAGAGTGAGCAGATACAAAAATATTAAAATTGAACATTAGGAATGGAAGGTTGAGACACCTTTTTTGAATATCTATAGGCTTCTTTAATGGAGACCCATAGTAAACTCATATTAGATTGAATATTGGCAGCTTGTTCAATACTTAAAAACAAGGTTTTGCTCTGAATCTTGAATACCTAGTTTAGATGCTTAAGTATGAAATATGTTTGTATTCCTTTATTGATTGAGCTCAGCCTTGAGAAAACTTGGCACAATTGAGAAAACTTGATGTATTGGTCATCATAGTTTTAGGCATAGATGAAAAACGTGCCAATAACTCGTGCAACTCGCAAGTAATTGCGTGAAAGATCAGAGGGCAAGTTAATTGCCTATTTACTCACTGCCTGTTTTTAGTAAAAATCGCCGCGATTTTTTGTTCAACTTGTTTTTTGGCCTATGATACATTGATGATTGATATATATTAAAGTCTTAAACTCTAATTTCGGTTTATATATGATGAAATTAGTTGATACATTGATGATTGATAAGTATTAAACTCTAATTTTGATTTATATATGATGAAATCAGTAATATGTTCTAAAAATTCAGTTTATATGTGTGTTTTTGAAGAATATTTTAAAAAATTGTGCATTTTCAAATGTTCGATAAATTTGCCGAGTTTTTCCCTGAGTTTTTGCCGAGTCCCGAGTTATCAAAATTTTTGGGCCTGCCGAGTTATTGCCGAGGCCAAGTTTTTCAACTATGGTTTTAGGGTTGAAGGTTTCTTTGAGGGCTGCAATGAGTACAAAACAATGGCTCAATTGACATATCTCTATCATCCTTGTGTGTTGTACAATAGTTATTTCATCATTTCTTTATTGAGAGAAACTTTTGGAAGAGCAAATGTGCTTTTATTGTGGTCAAAGAATTGATTAATCACATAATATGAACACATTTGGTTAAACCAGTTATCTAGGGCATCCACATCTGTCTTACCTTCTAACATGGGGACGTCTAGATTGACTTGTACCTGGTATAGCATGTGACCACCAAACAATTGTTGTGAATTTGGTAAGATTTTGAATTTGTCTAAAAAATTGTTAAAATTGATCCACAATACCTGCTCTTTTGTGTGCATGGTGTTCCTCCTATTTTTCCCAAGTCTTTGCAAAGCATGCTCCATCATATTTTGGAACGTCTTTGGTGTTGATGCTGCTGATGTTGTCTCCTACTTGAGGACATGAAGGAAGGTATGATGAAGTGTCATGAGTTTCAAGCCCTAACTTCTTATATTCAAACCTCATGATTAGGCATACAAACTTAGGTAATTATTTAGGAAATCACTCCAATATTGGTTGGAAATGACATGAAGTAAGTTTGCTTTGATGCCAATCATCTAAGTCTAGGAATAAAGTGCAGTGGACAGTGTGGAAGGTTTATATTATGATAGAGATTCAAGAGTATGCAACAATTGAACAAAAGAAAACATAGAGAAGATGATTATAACTGTAACATCAAGTTTATATTATGCTTAGTTTTGTACATGATTTGTGAGAACAAATGTGTGGCCTATCTCCTCATTCAACCATGATTCAACCACCATCCTACAATGAACGGTTATGTACATATTTATACAAAGAGGAAGGAATATGGTGTGCCAGTTGGGATGTGATAGTTCATATTCCTGTTGCAACTATCACAATTGCTCACAATTTCCATGACAAGACAAGTCAAGTTGTGCAGTGATGCTGAAATGGGGTTATGACATGCAATTTTCAACATAGGTGCTGGCTAAGACAAGGTTTTTGTTGATGAAACTACATAGGTTGTCATGTAGTGCCTGAGTTTTGTGGTATGTTCTAGTGACCTAGATCCTCCTAGATTATGAAAAGTTCAACAAAAAACACTTGATTTGGAATTGACTATGATGACGACTTCTGAAGGAGAGAGTATCTCTCTTAATGATGAAGATAACTCCTAAGAGGGAGTAGTTGTATTTAACGCAATGGAAGTGTGCTTATTTTAATTTATATGCTCCTCTCCAAGGATGAGATGGATTTTAAGAGGGAGTTGAACATGTGATAAAAGTGGTTTTGTATATATTTTCATTTGGATTTATATATATATTTTTAGTAGAATGCCTTGAAAGATGTGTATAAAGTTATGAACTACAAACACACATACACGTCTGTATATTTATTCATATGAAATATTTTAATGCAAATAATATGCAATATTAGTAAATAATGGTAAATGTAATTTTTTGATCTTAGAAATAGAGGATTTCATTGTGATGTGATTTCATAAATGTTTGCAAGTTTTTGATGACTACCATAAGGAGTTTCTATAAATAAAGAAGAAAATAAATACAAAGATTTAAGAATGACAATATTCTTGTGTTCAACTTTTTAGCTATCGTCATTTAGATTGGTCAGATTCCTTTATCGTTAGTTCTTTGAAGAATGAAGGTTTGGTTAGAAATAATGAGGATTTGGTGTCAAAGAAAATATAGAAATTGCAGGGAAGTCATATATGTCTATGTATGTATGTATTTTGAGACCCAAGAATTAGTAGCCAATGTCATGGATCAACCAATGTGGAAATCTAGTATAGGGTGCCACTATGACCTAGGCATATATATTTTTTTGATACTTAAGAATGAGTAGTCTAGTGAACTAGATCAACCACTATGGCAATCTAATATAGGGCTCACCATAGAAGCAGATTGCAGGAAGATCTGGTGGTATAGTGTGAGATCTTGTTTCTTGCCCACAAGCTCAATTTTGTTGTTCAAAATTGCACAATATTAGGGCCAAAAACTTGGCGGTCATAAATTTTTTTAACTGCCATTTTGCTGAAATTTTGACTGATTTTTTCTGATTTTCATAATATTCCTTTTTCTGTTTAGGGTTTCTTCTGTGCAGTTTGCATTTTTGACTAATTTTTATGTGTAAGTTTTTTCTTTCTGATTTTCAATGTTCTTAAAAACCTTGTACAAATGCTCATATGACAAGCACATGAAAGTTTTGATCGGCAATCGAGTTTTCCATAGTATTTCTGATTGCAATTTCTGGTTAGAGCTTTTTCCCCCATTCCCATGATGTCTGCTTCAGGTGTGTACATTGTTTTAAAATTTATTTTTTGCATTTTGTTTCAATGTAATTTTTTTTTCGTTTACAGTTATAATATAATATTATATTAATTTTAAAATGATTTTTCTCATTTGATTTTGTTTTTGTCTAAACTAATATTTTATTTTTTGCCTCTCAAATGGCAGGTATCCAACAAGGGTCCTTTTTAATTGAGCTTGGCATTAGAACAATTGATAAATCTAAAGAACATTGTAATAATAAGTAAATGAAAAATAGATCAACATTTAGGGTTTTTAGATAATCTAAGATAAAAAATCAGAAAAAAGAAAACAGTTAGGGTTTGCAACTAAAAAATAGATAAAAAATAGCCAGGGTTTGTTCATAAAAAAAAGATAAAAAATAGAAAAATCCATGATGGAACAAGAAAAAGAAAAAAGAAAATGAGTTCTCTTCATTTTTCCCTCTTTTATTTTTTGTTTCATTAATCTTAAATGAAAAAAATTAAACAATGCAGAAGGCATGCAAAGTGGGGAAAAAAAAAAGGAAAATTGAGTTCTCTTTATTTTTTGTTCCTTGAATTTAAAATGAAAAGAATTAAACAAATGTAGAAGACATGTGAAATGAATTAAAAAAAAACCATAAAGAAAAAGATTCAGAATAGTAAAAAATAAGTCTTCAAATCAGCTCTAACTTGACAGTGGGCTGCTGCCGGTATTGGCATGGTGTGATGGTTTATTGGTGGCACTGTTGTTCTTGCCACCAAGGTTCAAACCCCATTGGGGTGCTATTGTTGAATGGTTGTATTCCGGTTCATAAAAAGAAACTTGACAGTGGGCTGCTTCAAATCATCCAAATAGAGGTGGGCTCCTTTGGATGCACTGGGGGCTGCGACAAACCTGTCCAAGTCACACTCAATCAACATTTGTTGCTCAAGCTGTCTATTGATTTTTCATTTCTGTTTTAGTGGATTGTGTTTTTCTTGAAAACTCTTTTTATTCCTTCTTCCTCGTGGTTGCAAATAAAATGAATGTCTTTTTACTTTTTAGAGTATTAGAGATCATTTTAGAGTGTTGAGTTTGACTTTATTTTTCCATTTCTAATTTTCACATCACAATTGGGTGGCTGAATTTTAGCAACTGGGCTTACCGGGTTCAATAAATCTTATAGACTCGGTAAGCTCTACCAAACTTGCCTAGTACTCAGGCTGGCGATCGTCAAGTTCTTGGGCCCCAGGTTTTCTGGCCTCAGTTAGCATTGTCTGCTTTGGGACTCACTGAGTATTGGTGATTCAGGACAAGTCTTGTATCTATGGGTAAGAGTTTCTCTCATTTAGACATGAAGAGCAGAAGATGTTAAGATCTGTCTACTTTTAATATTTTCAAAAAGCTTTGCAACCAATCCCCACAACCAATGGGTAACCAAAGGTCCTTCCATCCCACCTTTTGACATTACAGACTTCCAAATAAGAAAATGAAAGCACCTGAATACTACTCCACAAGTTTCAGAATGACCTCCCATCCTTTAACCACTTGAGGAATTTTATCTCCTCTGCTAGAGTTTATATAGTGACATTTATTTAAGTGATGTTGCATTTGTTGCAAAAAGAAAGGTCAAATAGCACTCTCCTTGGATGGATCATCAAATAAAGTCCCAATGTGTCAGAAGTCTTATGGACACACATACAAAGGATTAGAACACTTGTACGTGAAGATCACAATTCTATTGCATTGGCTATTGCTATTTCACAACTTTCCAAACTGAGTGACCTCAAGGTTTCCTCAGTTGTCTTAAGTATCAACTGGAATCTTATGTTGTAACATGCATCTATCATTTTATAAATTAGATCTTATAACTTCTTAATGATTCTTGTCATTTATTTTTGTGAGCGTTGGCACAATAGGTTTGGCCATTTGCAGTTATTTAATGCTGTATGCTATCCTTTTGATCTTATTATGTATTTTTTGTAGTTTAATTGATACTACATGGTTGTCTCTGTTAGTTATTTCTGAGAGACATAAAATCCAATGATTTTGCAAATGTTTTACAAAATATTATTGGCATTTCTGCCATTTTACTTGCACAAAATTGTTATGAGGCATTCAGCTGTTAAAATGAGGTATTTCTCTGGCAGGATTGCATTCGAATAGACTTTGGATCTATGTAATGATGATTCACACAGAATACACAAGATTCTTAACTGCTTCATATGGAATATCCTTCTAATGATTTTTTTATCTTGCAGATAATAATAGATTCCCCAGATGGAGATGGACCTGTTTCATTAGATCTAAGCAGTATGGGAAAAGGGCAAATTTGGATCAATGGGGAAAATGTTGGACGTTATTGGGTTTCCTTCTTGGCTCCTGCAGGAGATTGTACAAGATGTGATTATCGAGGAAATTATAGCTTGCATAAGTGTGCAACAAATTGTGGAGAACCCTCTCAAACATTGTAAGCAATGTTAAAAAGTTTTCCTGATCCTGTTCTGTGAACTTTGAACAGGAAGTTTTTTCTGTATTGTGATTGCTTTTCTGCTTAGCTCTTCACATCTGCTAGTTAATATAGAGGCAATAACTATTACTAGATATTCATTCCAATTGCTTTGTTTTACTGAAATGAAATTAATACATGGTTTCAGGTATCATATTCCTCGATCATTGCTGCAACCCACTGGGAATTTTTTAATTTTATTTGAGGAAATAGGAGGTGAACCAGAAAAGGTATCACTACTGACAAGATCTAACAATAGTCTTTGTGCACATGTCGGGGAGATCCATCCCCCATCTAATCAATCTTCACAAAGGATGAAAACTAACTCTAAGATGCTACATGAGAATGGAGAGCCAAGGCTTCAACTTGAGTGTCCTGTGGGAAAAATAATTTCCTCTATCCAGTTTGCAAGCTTTGGGAATCCCCAAGGAGTGTGTGGAGGATTCATCAAAGGGACATGCCATTTGGTGGAAACTGCAAACATAGTGGAAAAGGTATAATTTGAATTTCTACTCTTTCTTGCTACCAGCTTTTAGAAAACAATGAATATATTGCTTCAGTTTATGTGATTATTTACTGAAATTACAGGCATGCATAGGACAGAATGGATGTTCAATTACTGTTTCATCAGTGCAATTTGGAGCAGATCCTTGTATTGGAATTGTGAAGAGTCTAGCAGTTGAAGCAATATGCAACTGAATATGATGGGAATCTTGCTACATGATTTTTATTTTACCAGGAGTTTAAGATTTCAGTTGGTCTTGGCAGTTTGCTGGTTATACACATACCCTTGTGCATTATGATGGTGACATAACAAGCAATATATTCTTTCAAGATGCTGAATGTAGTATATTCTTTATTATTTTCATAGGCCATTTTTTGTAAGATGACTACTGCTTGGAGAAAAATAAGGTTGAAAATAAGACAAAGCAGAGGAGTCTGCTACACCTTAGTACAACCATTCCTCCATATTAAATCTACATGAATGTTGAATATGATCATCATGGAATATTGTTGGCATTACATTTCAATGATTTCATTAATAAAATAGCTGGGGAAACAAAATCCAGTACAAATTCTTTATATGAAGTTCTGTTTTGTTATGTTTGTTACTGTGTTAATAGTTTTAAAGTGACCAATGTTGGAAGTCACAAATGAAAAATCCTACGTCTTTTTGTTATTTGTACAATTCTTTGTATATTGATGAGGATCGATATCATGGGAGGCAAGAAGTTATTTTGTAACTCTGCGGAATATTATAATAATGAGTGTTATATTTTCATGCCATTCATGGAAAATATTACTAGCTTTATTATATCCATTGGGTATTTTTTTGCCTTGACAAAAAATACTGCCCCAAAATGGCAATTTTTTCATTAAGCCAATCAAATGGCCAATTCATTTATCTTTGCCAGAACTTAGAATAAAGAACTATTAGTAAGTTTAACACAACCATAAAGAATGAAAACAAAACATACTTGAAGTTCAATGTGGAGATTGTGTGACATTTCCCATTGCTTTACATTGTTAAGACTAATTGTCTGACGGGCATTGGGTTTGATTTTTCGAGTTAATGGTAACGATTAGTTTGATTGCTTCCAATTCATAATCCATTTCTTTCTTCTATGGATCTGCTTCTTGCATTATGAGATTCTAAAATCTACTGGAGAAAACAAAAGTCTAAGTGACCTAACTAGAGTTACCTTACCTCAGAGATGAAATTTGAAACTGAGTCCAAATCCATAAATTTAAGTTAAGAGCTTTCTTTATGTTTAGATTTCCTTTCTTTTCAGATTGTCGACTTAAGATGACCTGTTTTATTCTGCTGTCACTGTAGCTATCCACGACTAAATGTCAATTATGTAGGAACAATATTTGAACCTAAATTTATTGTATCTTACCTATCTGTTCACTGCTTTTCAGTTAAAAAAAAATCTAGAACTGCCCTAGAAATTGCCTTATTTGCAACTAGGGTTTGTTTCCATGAATATCTTGGCAATGTAGGTGGGCAATGGGTCCATGGACAGGAGCTATTTAATTTTCTCAGCGGGTGCAGCTGAGAAAGTTGCAGAGTGACAACAGATGTAAAACTGATTCCTTGCAACATCATATTTTCAGCGCTGTTTGGTTTCTCTCAACTCTGCATTCAAAACTAATTCAATTTCCCAAGAAAATTCCACTAGGCAATGGCTGCTGTTTGGATAAACTATTTGATCCAAACCATGTGGCTGTGCTTTCCCATGCCACTTCACATGGATCTAAGGTGGCTTCAAAATTGCATGCAAAACTACTGTCAGACATATTCTTTTGGCTCATTATCCGTTCCCCAAACTGCCTTAAAAGGTCATTGGCTCCAAGAATTTTAATGCACACTTGTGATGTGGGAAAAAGGGATCTAGGGTCTAAATCACACTTTCTTCTACATTACATTCGAAGGAACCAAAATTGATTACATACACCAACTTGGCTACTAATCTCAATGGAAGAGCCAGAATGGTGATCAGGGTTTTGGTTCTTTCTTTGACAGAAATGGAGATTTGGGGTTGATTAAGGACTAATTTGATTTGATTATGCAAATGCATGTAGGTCAACTATGAAGTTACAACAAATTGTTGCAATTACAGAAAATTGTAGAACTAAAAGACGAAAAGTGACAATAGAATAAGAGAGTGTAGAGACAAAGGAACTTGACATAGAAATTAGGGTTCAAATTGTTTGGATAGGGGCACTATTGCCATAGTCCTAAGAATGTAGATCTCAGGAATTAGTGAGCAGATCTCAGAAGGTCTCAGTCTATAGGTTCTTCCTTTTCGGACTCAGTTTTCGAACTTCATTTGTTGCTGATTGATTCCACTTGCCCTAATTTGTTGAAGTATGGAGCTTGAATGTTTGATCTTGCAATTACGTCTTCAATCTTCTCATAAATTCACTTCAAATTTGTCACTTGTACACAAGATAGGGGATAAAGGGTTGTGTCATATAAGGGCTTTCCTAAGTCAAACCTCGTTTTGATGTTTCCACTTCCACAACAGCTATGATGATGTAAATAGTGCTTACTCAATCAAGTAGAGGCAAAATGCATAAAATGAATGATAAATTGACAAGTGTTGCAACTTACCACTCAAATCTTCTTTCCTTGATGGATTAAAGTCATTGTACTCATCTCATCCAAAGAGAATTGATTGCTTGATTGAAAGCCTTGCAAGTGAGAACTCACAAAACAAATGAACATAAAACAAGCATAAACTCACATATAAACTCGATGCAGTGCAAACATGAATTTTGACTATATAAGTGTCGTAAATTTTGCTAAATTCTGCTCTTGAATGCATTTTAGGATGCTCAATTGATATTCAAATTTCCTTCTAGATTGTTTAGGATTTTAAATGGTGAAACAAACGTATTTATATGCATTAATTTGTTTTCCCACAAAATTAATTATTAAAAGCTTGCAAATGAATTTAAATCTGTAAATGTTAAAATGCCAACAATGACATTTAAAATTGAGCCAAAATGGGTTGGACAAAGGTAGTGGCATCCTAGTTTAGACATATTTTGGGGCTTTTGCTATGGTTAAATATATATTAAATGTTAATTCTCAATTTTATTCTATTTTTTTAAAAATGATTACAAAAAAGACAATTTAAGAGTATAATTAAATCCGAGCACATAGGGGGAGCTAAACCTAGTGTGAGATTGTCACAGGTAACAATTTACAATGCTACAACACAAACTAAGGGAACAAAATTATATCAGAAATAATGATCAACATTCTAGCGATTCACATTGTTCAAGATGGAGCAAGAAAACAACTCACTATATCTCTCAAGTAAAATTAATCTTTGCGAGTCAATAAAAATGTTGTGGTTGTGAAACCCTAACATCATAGGAAATTAGATCAACTTTTAATTCAAAACAGATTTGAAAGAAAAGTTAAATATAATTTGAACCCAAGACAAAAGTAGACAATAAAAGTTTTCTCATGTGAAATGCATTTTGAGAGGTTTACAACTGAATATAAAGTTTTATAATTGATCAAAGAACACATGAAACTAGTTGTTTTAACCCACTTTTTCTTAGAATTATCGCTTTATTATGATACTGTCATTACGCCGTATTCATGATAGATATATTTATCACATTTTAGTACAATTTTCTTTTTCTACTCTCAAATTATTGGCAATGTATGATAGATTCATTCCAAAGAGCATGGAGTGCGTGTACTCATCCTGTAGCAATTAGTTTGCACCTCTTTAGGGAATTTCTTTGAGAATATGTGACATTGTGTTGTTGACATCAACATTTGTATGGATGGAATACTACTATAGCTACCATGACATCACATTGCTTAATACCTCCTATAAAATTATTGCAAAAGCCTTGGTTATTACGATTAAACCTATGGTGTAAGGAATTTTTAGAGCTAAGCAAACAAGGTTTACTGTTGGCAGATTTATTCTTTATAACCTTATGTTGGCATGGGAAACTTGTGAATGGGCCCAACAAATGAGTCAAAATACTATTTTGATCAAACTTGCTTTTGATTAGGCATATGATAGAATTCACTGAAACTTTATTCTTAATATGCTTCAATGGTTGGGCTTCAATCCTAAATTTTGAGCTCATATTGAAATGTTTTTTCAAAATGCTAATGTTGGGATTATTATCAATAATATGATGACATATCCATTTCCTTTATAGATATCCATCTAGCAAGGATGCCCCTTAGCTCCATATCACTTTGTTCTTACAATTGATGCTTTGAGTCATCTATTTCAAAGTGCCAATAACATGAAGCTGATTTCAAAAATCTATGTTCCTAATAATGATGTAATTAATTCTCATTACGTTGATGACAAATTGTTATTTTTACAAAAAAATTAAATTTTTTTTCTAACATGGATATATTGGAGTTGTATTGTGTTGTTTTAGGATCTAAGCTTGCACATGATACAATTGAATTATTGATGGCTCAAGCTAAGGGTATTTCCCAATGAATTCCTTGAAATGGAAACAAATCAAATATGGGGAGATTATGAGATACCTCAGAATACCCTTTGGCATTGGGGTTTCTCTCTTTGATGTGTGGAATTGGTATCTTAATAGAGTAAAAAGTAAACTCTTCAATTAGGGGAATAAATTATTTTCTTTGGCTAGTAAAATCCAAGTAGCCAATAAAATATTTCATGCCACACATGTTTATTACTCTTCATGTTGGATGTCTTTAGAAAAGGATATGTAGACTTAATCAAAATTATTCGATAATTTCTTTCCGCTAAATGGGATGATAATAAGGGATTTATATCCTCATCATAGACTCATTGCATTTAGCCTAAATGTAAAGTTAGTTTGGGGCTCATAGTTCTCAGAGCTCAAGGATTTTTTTTTGGTTGCAAAATGGATTATGAGAGTTGTTCAAGGGAATGAACCGTGGAAGATCCTCATACGAAATCAAATTAACCATACCTCAATCAAAGGTAAGTGGCAACAAGTGGGGTGATTAGATAAAATCATTCATGCTCCATTTTTCTCAATCAAGGCCTCTCCTCCCCTTTAGTCTATTTGGAAGGCTTGAGAACATATTTTTGTCATCCCTTAAAGTGGAGAGAAAACTCACTTCAACACGGGTTCAACTTCTCCACCTCATCTATTTGGTGGAACAAACATATTATTTATTAATATCAACCTCATGTGTTAAGATTTGCAAAACAATCCTACTTCCTATTTAAAAAAGGATTCTACAATGTTGTGGACCTTTGATATTTTCTTACGATGAGTTGGTTACAATGACATATTGTTAAAAATCAATTTAGTTTGAACAACTACAAAGAGTTTTTGATTTTTGTATAGTCTTTAGTGCCATTGGAATTATCTATGAAATTATGTGCCTCTATCCAATGCAACTTCTTCAAAGATTGGTTATGGTTGTCCTCTTGTCCTTTTTTATTTTTTTCCCTTAAAAAGGTTTACTTGCAATCACTTCTTGGTTTGCCTTTAAAGTATTGATTGAATTTGAAATGAAGTTGGAGGTTCAGTGAAAGGTTTTGGTCAAAACTAACCAATCAAATTTGGAGATCAAAAGTCAATTCAAATGCTTAATTAATTGCTTGGAGGATTCTACATTACAAGCTACCCATTAGGGATAGGTTGAAATGTATTATGATCCAATTGATTAATTGTCCATTTTGTCATAAGCATGAAAATATGAGGCATATTTTTTGGGGATGTCAATTTGTTAAAAAACAATGGAATGTCGTGTTTAATGACTTGCCTTCTATTTTTGAACAAAAATCAAGTTGGAAAGAGGCTCTTCTTGGGGTTGGGCTACATTTCAATATTATTATTGTTGATGGTGTTAGACATGTTATTTTGTTGCATATTTAGAGAAATAGGTGTACAATTGTCTTCAATAACCATAATGATCACTAGTAATTTGTATTTTAAGGCTTTACTTTGGTGTATTTTACTCTTGCTTCTTTATTTTCTCAACTCTAGACAGAGGCTAAGAGGAATTTAAAGACGAAGTTTCAAATTCAACAAATCAAATTACAAGTTGGGCAACTGCTAAATAAAAGGAAGGTTGACATTGCACAAGGATTAAGACCTTTTTTGTAGAACTGATTGTTTAAGATTTTCATTTCTATTGGCTCCTTGCCTTTAGTTGTTCCATTTCATGTTCAATCAGTGCTATCACTTTGCCATGTTTTGTTAATACCATGGTTGTTCTATTGTTAGCAAGGTTGGTTTATTTTGTACAACTTATTCATGCAAATATTGTCCTTGGAAAAGTCAAATTTTCATTTGTATTGTGTTAGTTAACTTTGTTGATCTACTTTGTACAGCTTATTCTTGCAGTGTTTAACTATAGTTTCATCTATGTAATTTGTATTCTTTCAATAAAAGATAATTTCCTTAGACATTAGCCAATGGAAACATATTATTTTTAGGATTTTAGATGAGAAGGTAGGAAAAAAAGACCCAATTTGTAGCAACTTAACCCTAATTGCACGCCCTAGCTATTTTTTAGCCATTTTTGTTGAAGCAGCCACTTTGGTTTCTTCATGATGAGATTATAGGCAAAAGCAAGAAATTTAGGGGTCCAAATAAGGAAGAAGGTGTGGAGGCAAACACTCTGAAGCATACATTTGATCAAGAAAAAATATAGAATGACATGTTAAAGATTAAGGAGACCAAGGAGAAGGGAGATTCTATTCTAGAGACTACATTCAACTCAATAGGAGATAATGGTGAAAAGGATGTCATTGCAATGGAAGAACAATACAATGAGGAAATAAGTAAAACATTAGAATTTAATCTCCCTAATGATGTTATGGATTGCATTGTTGAGTACCAACATGTTGAGAATAGAGGTAATTATGTAGCTTAATACTTTGTAAAACTATGAGATTGTAGATCTTAATAAGTGTTCTTTGTTACAAATTCTTTGTAGATGATTATCTGTTTAGATTCATTTTACCATTTGTAGAAGTAGATAGAAGATTGTAGAAGAATAAGACCAGAAGATAGAAGTGACACAACATATACCATGGAGAAACCCCTTCAAGAAAAAACTCCACCACTAGAATCAATAGTGCTTGTATTATTTAACCTTAGAATAAGATTACAATAATTCTTTATCAATCCTTGCTTGAGATGCTTCTTTTGCCTTCAACAAATCTTCTTCACAACCTACAATAAAATCTGATAGAACTCTCTTCAACTTGTTATACAATTTATAGACAATAATGAGCCTTGTAAACTCCAAAGAGTTTACAATTACAAAGCACAAAGCTTATTTCACAAAACCTATGCCTATTCTTTGCAAGTAGAGTTCTTTCATGAAAAAAAATGTCAAACCAAGCACTTCATCAATTTGGGCGTCCCAAATTGAAGTCCTAACTCAACGTTGATTACAAAGATATCTTGTAAGCTTGTATTATTTAACCTTAGAATAAGATTACAATAATTCTTTATCAATCCTTGCTTGAGATGCTTCTTTTGCCTTCAACAAATCTTCTTCACAACCTACAATAAAATCTGATAGAACTCTCTTCAACTTGTTATACAATTTATAGACAATAATGAGCCTTGTAAACTCCAAAGAGTTTACAATTACAAAGCACAAAGCTTATTTCACAAAACCTATGCCTATTCTTTGCAAGTAGAGTTCTTTCATGAAAAAAAATGTCAAACCAAGCACTTCATCAATTTGGGCGTCCCAAATTGAAGTCCTAACTCAACGTTGATTACAAAGATATCTTGTAAGCTCCTCCTCAAAGTTGGTGCCCAAGAATGGGTACACTTAACTCAACCTTATAAAATATCTTCTCATGCAAAAGTGTTAACTCCAAGATGCCAACTTGGGCGTCCAAGGTGGGTCCAAGTCAATCTTTGTTAACTGAAACATATCTCTTCATCAATTCATGCAAACATGATGCATGATTGATCATCCCCACTTAACTGAATGTACCACCTGTTATTTGTCATGCAACCCAAGCCATTAGTCATGCATTCCAAGTCAACTAGCATTCAACTGAAACTAACTACATGCATCTAAAGATAACTGAACCATAACTGAACTTAACTAAACTGATATTGGACATAACAAAACTGAACTGAACTGAATTGAACTCCACTCATGTAAATATCAATTCCTAACTTCTAGGATCTTTACATACATTACTGAAGTGTTATCTTTCTCCAAATAGTTAACTGAACTCAGGGTGAGTTCCACCTTCCATGTGGGCACCACATGTGCTCCTATTTTGTAGGAGTTATTGTTGGACGTCCCCACATGTTCTTATCATTTAGAATTAATTACAAATGTCAATTTACATGTTCATTTCATTCAAATTTAATCTCTTTCTAATCCTAGTGTTGGGGAACACTTTCCAAGGACTTAGGAGATACATGAAATAATGTTTAGGATTGCAATTAAATGGCATCCTATTCCCAACATTCTCCCACTTGACATTATACATTGTAATTATTCTAAACAAGGAATCATTATTATAAATCAAGTACAAGACTCAAGGGCAATGGCCTTCCTGCACCAAGAAAACTTATCTAAAGGAACTGGTTTCGTAAGATAATCTACAACATTAATCAAAGTGTCAACTTTCTCAATTAATACCTTCCCACTCTCAACCATTTCTCGCAGAAAGTGATACTGAACATCAACATGCTTAGTATGAGCATGATACATAGGATTTTTGGCTAAACAAATAACACTCGAACTATCACATTCAAGTTTAACTTACTTGCAATTAAAACCAATACCTTTCCCAAGTCTCTATAACCAAACTACCTCTTTGGAGGCATGTTAAACCACCGAGTGTGTTGAACTCACATCCAACCAAGGTGTAGGCTCCTCAGACTTCTTGCTGAAATCTCATCAAGAGTAACCATCTCAACACATGTCTCTAACCATAAGAGAACTCAAGCCCCACCTATTTCTCCAAGTATCCACGAGGACCTGTAACCAACCAATCCATGCCAAACTCCAAATACAACATAGCACTATCATGAAGTAATCAAGCAAATGATTAATGTACCCAATACATAAGAGAACTACTACGATCAATGTCAAAGCTCCAATCTTGAATTAGAAACATAAACATGACATCCATGATCTAACCATCTCCTCCAAGGAGATCACATGCATCATAACATACATAAATATCCTAGTCTCAAGAGAACAAGTGCCATGCCAAACTCTAAATGCGTATCAAGAGTAAACCATGACATAATAGCAACCACTCTAAACATAGAAAAAGCATATCCCCAATCACATGAAGATAACCTTACCAATGCTGCATCCATGTCACTGCCAACAACTCCCACTGAACCGTGGTACGAGCTACACATGGCATCATGACTACCATCCTCTTCATGAAAATCACTCTTTAACATCAAGCAAAGAGTCATCACTAACATTTCTACTTGAAATGATCAATACATGATTACCGTCATCCAAGATTTCCTCTGTAGAAGAATAAGAACTCCTTTTCTTGTTCTTACATTCCTTCTTCACATGTCCCGGTTTCCCACAGTTCCAACACTTTACCTTACTCCATCCTTTAGACTTACCCTTTCCTTCCTTGTCTCTCTTAGGTTCCTTTTTTCTTAGGCCTACCTCTTACAAACAAGGCATCTTGGATTTCCATTTTAGACTTCCTCCTCATCTCCTCTAATAGGAGAGTAGGAGTTATATTGTCCATCTTCGGATCTGCACTGCTACCACTGATAGCAACAATTATATTTTCCCAAGATTCTGGTAAAGAACAAAGTAACAAAATGATTTTATCTTCATCTTCTAGCTTTACATCTACAGATGCTAACTGACTTAGAATCAAATTAAAATCATTCAAATGATTTGCAATAGAATCACCATCTTTCATCTTTAAAGAATACAACTGTCTTTTCAGATACAAGTTATTAGTAAGACTTTTGGTTTGATAGATATCACCTATTCTCTTCCACAATTTATATGCAGTAGTTTCTTCTGAAACATTCAAGAGAATGACATCAACAAGACATAATATTATGGCCCCTCTTGCCTTCTTATCACGCTTAGCCCAATCCTCATTTGACATTGTTGTAGGTGACTTTGTCTCATTACCAACAACTAACCATTGATCTCTTTCTTTAAGGAGATCCTCCATTTTTAGTTTCCACATCTCATAATTAGATCCATTGAATCTTTCAATATCTAAAGTACGACAATTAAAACTCAGTGTAACTAGCTTATTTTCCAAAATCAGCAATAACACAATAGTAAAAGCTCCCACTACAACCAAAAAACCTTCAAACATTTAAGAGAAAGGCGTCCAAAACTTTACCCCAACCATTAGCTTTGATACCAAATATTGAAAATAGAGGTAATTATGTAGCTTAATACTTTGTAAAAATATGAGATTGTAGATATTAATAAGTGTTCTTTGTTACAAATTATTTGTAGATGATTATCTGTTTAGATTCATTTTACCATTTGTAGAAGTAGACAAAAGATTGTAGAAGAATAAGACCAGAAGATAGAAGTGACACAACATATACCATGAAGAAACCCTTATGAGAAAAAAATTCACCACCAGAATCAATAGTGCTTGTATTATTTAACCTTAGAATAAGATTACAATAATTATTTATCAATCCTTACTTGAGATGCTTCTTTTTCCTTCAACAAATTTTCTTCACAACCTGCAATACAATATGATAGAACTCTCTTCAACTTGCTGCAATTTATAGACAATAATGAGCCTTGTAAGCTCCATAGAGTTTACAATTACAAAGCACAAAGTTTATCTCACAAAACCTGCGCCTATTCTTTGCAAGTAGAGTTCTTCCATGAAAAACAATGTCAAACCAAGTGTTTCATCAATTTGGGCATCCCAAACTGAAGTCCTAACTCAACGTTCTTAACTCAGCCTTATAAAATATCTTCTCATGCAAAATTGTTAACTCCAAGATACCAACTTGGGCGCCCAAGGTGGGTTCAAGTCAATCTTTGTTAACTGAAACATATCTCTCCATCAATTCATGCAAACATGATGCATGATTGATCATCCCCACTTAACTGAATGTACCACCTGTTATCTATCATGCAACTCAAGTCATTAGTCATGTATTCCAAGTCAACTTAAGTCAACTAGCATTCAACTAAAAATAACTACATGCAACTGAAGATAACTAAATCATAACTGAACTGAACTGATACTAAACGAAACTAAACTGAATTGAACTAAACTGAACTAAACTGAAGTCCACTCATGTAAATATCAATTCCTAACTTCTAGGATCTTTACATGCATTACTGAAGTGTTATCTTTCTCCAAACATTTAACTGAACTCAAGGTGAGTTCCACCTTCCATGTGGGTGCTCCATGTGCTCCTATTTTGTCTGAGTTCTTCTTGGACGTGACCACATGTTCCTATCATTTAGAATTAATTACAAATGTCAATTTACTTGTTCATTTCATTCAAATTTAATCTCTTTCTAATCCTAGTGTTGGGGAACACTTTCCAAGGACTTAGGAGATACATGAAATACTGTTTAGGATTGCAATTAAATGGCATCCTATTCCTAACACAACACACATCTACAATTTTTTTTCTTAGAGGAATTCCTTTTGAATCAAACTTATACAAATAGACAAAGTTATACTAGGAAAACATGGGTTGGGAAATTGAAGCTTTGAGGGGGTTAGGAAAATGATGTGTCATGCAAATTTAAATCATTTGAGTATGCTCACAGAATTATGCAATATGGAACTTGGGTTATTTGTGGCCATGTTTGCTATTTACATGCTTGGACCTTAGATTTTCACCTTGAATGCCCTTCTAGATCTTGTTATCTTATGTGGGTGGAGCTTCCATTTTTAGACCTTGCCTTCCTTTCTTGCATGAAATAGTCTCATAGCTTGGAAGAGTTATTTGGTGCAATAATAACTCATAAATTTCCCAGTCTAAGGGTGCATTCTAGGGTTTTTGTGAAGATGGATTTAAACAACTAGTTCTTTAAAAAAATTAAACTTATTGGACCTAGCTTTGAATTTTACTAGCCAATAGATATTTAAACAAGCCTAATGCTTGTTTTATTTCTAACAACAAGGCCACTTGGTTAGAGATTGTCTTGCCAAAAGGAATAGATTGGTGCAACCACATGTTTAACCCCTTCCAGTCCAAAATAGATTAAAATCAAACCTATTTCTTTTGCAATGCTTGAGAATTCTTCTCATTTGCAAAAAATGATAAAATATCCTTGTGAAACCCATAATAATAATAAGCCTCTGGTTATTACTGACTCATCTTACAAA
This sequence comes from Sequoia sempervirens, assembly GCA_007258455.2. Lineage (NCBI taxonomy): Eukaryota > Viridiplantae > Streptophyta > Pinopsida > Cupressales > Cupressaceae > Sequoia > Sequoia sempervirens. Next base: position 79,115 of record VDFB02282221.1, on the reverse strand, counting down.
GATGTGATGACAGATGGATGGAAAGTTATACGGAAGAGAAGAGAACCTTTAGGTTCTACTGAAATTCAAAATGGTTATATTTTGTCCCAAGGTTTTTATTAACCCTCCTCTTACCAAAACCTTAATTTTGGGGATTGTGCTTCCATTTCTCCTCCCTATTCAATGAGGAAAATATTTAGATCTCTTTCTCCTGCTACAAAAAATTGGGAACCTTTGATCAATCTATCAACCAGTTTGAAGCTTTGACACAAGAGGAAGATTCTACTATCTCCCCTCTTCCATGACTTACAAAATTTTATCTTGGATTGTAAGAGGATATGTCTCCCTCATTACATATATGGAATAAAGGATGCTATTTTTAAGTGGAAAATTGATACTGTTTTTCTCTAGGATGTCAAACTTAATGGTCTTTATCTTTCCTCTTCTCTATCTTATGTATGGAGGGATGCTACTTTTCCTCATTTGTCACATAAAGATGGTTGGGGGGGGAGTCATTGGTTTTTCCTCATGGTTCTACAAGTTTGTCATTGATAAAGGGGAGGACCCTTCAAATAGTCATGTGTGGGCCATTGTTTTTATTAATGGCCAATCTATGGGTTTTTGATTAGTTTATGCTCTGAATATTGCTAAAAATAGAAGCGAGTTATGAGATTGGATGCAAAAAAATATTCCCAATGTTGTTTGGGTTATAAGAGGTGATTTTAATATGATGAAGCATCATAATGATTGTAGTTGACCTAGCCATATCAAGTTGAATAATAAACAATTTAAAAAAATGGTTGTTTTGTCATATATTGTTAGTGTTATAGATTCAATTCATAACAAAAGTTTTAGTCATGATAGTAATTGGCACACTTGGTCTAACTACAAATCTAGGGATGAAAGAAAACTTAACAAAATTGATATATTCTATATATCCCCTAATCTTTTTATTTTTCAAGATCTCTATGGTCATTTTGTTAGATTTGATTATTCTTCCACTCTCTCAGCTCATTTCCCTATCATTTGTTTATTATTGGGGTTTGAAAACAATAAAGTGGTATCTACGTTGCCTTACAAGTTTAATGTATCTATCCCATTTTAAAAATCTCTCTTGTGTGGGTGTCTTGGTTGTCCTTTGGAATTCTTTCCCCAAGCCAATTAAAGGGGATTCATATACAAATGGTGGCACTATGCTATTTCTCAATGTGTTGGTTTCTCATAGGCTTTTGGGAAGAGATTGGTGTGCTAGTGAAAAGGTAAAGAAAGATCCTTTCAAGGGAAGCTTGAACACACTAGAAAACTACTAAATGCCAATTCAAGTAATATCATTTTACAAACTTGTGTTGCTTTCTTAGAAGCACAAATTTGGAAAATGGACAATTATAGAGGATAAGGAGCTAAAATGAAGGCCAAATTACATAGGGTTTAAGGAGGGAAATAGATGTTCCAAATAATTATCCAATTTTCTAAACTATAAATATGTAACATACCCATTGTTCTACATAGTAATTTTTTCTATGTTTACCCACAAATGAATAGTTTATTCATCTAACCATTAAGAGCAATAATTTTTTTCTTTTCCTTTGAATAATAAATTCAAATTGAAACATATTGAAAACTTATCCATTGCATACAAAAGAATTCCTTTCATTCATTCAAATAATGATGATACATAATCTAGATATGCCATTTCATATTTATAATTTCCATATAAATGTATACAAGATACATACATAGCTTAAACAAGCTTTTAAAATATATAGAATAAATGGTCCAGGAAGTCCCCTTCAAATCTTTGGTCATTACCCAATGAGGAGAAGCATCACTCAAGCACTTTTCCACCAACCACAAACTTACTACAGTCCCCTATACATCTACCTAACTGGTAAGATGGCCCTTCCCTTCAACAAAGAGATTGGTTTGATAACCTCATAAAAATAGCCTTTTTTGAGCATGGTGTTGTGTTGTATACATTTCTAGAACTCACATACAGTGGCTAACCCCCTACGTGTATGTACATCCTGACCTAGTACGTAATCACAGATCACAATGAAACTAGCAGTGTAAATAGTGGCTACTTACACTACTTTGGCCAAAGTATTCTTCACCCAAAACATAGAGTGGATGTATCTTATTCACACACCTCCCTAGCTCAATTTGGATTAATGACCATTCATCTCTATACCTAGGTTACCCCCTTTCCCATGGATTAGACAAACCTCGGGAATAACCCACATAACATCTAATAAATAAAATGACTTTACTACCAAGATGATTCTAGAAACTTCCTATTCTTAGCTACATAAGTATAGTTTATACATCCTACTTATAGCGATGACAACTATGTATAGCATAAATACATTTACATTCAAATAAACTCCCTTATATAGGGTGCATATATAACAACTACGATAGGTTCTACAACATAATGCACAACCAAGAAGCATGGAATATTTGAACACACATCACAACATATTCATAAGCTTTCTTTTCCAACATAGTAATAATTCTAATTAACCTTTCCAACATATCAACAAAGGTATAGAAACTAGCATGCCTGTATAATGCTTCCAATTGATTGAACTCCTTCCTAGAATGAATCCTTAAGTTCGATTGATACCTCCTCCAAGATCCACTTGATTACTCTCTTCTAACTTCTCACTAAATCTCACAATAATAACAAATATGATATAGAAAAATAACTCTCAACTCACAAAATCTCGACTCTCTAAATCAGAAATCACAATAAAATAGCTTCAAGATAATAAAAATGATAAGTGCAACAATTGGTAGGAGGAGCACCTCTATTTATACTAATTTGTGAGCAACTAAAGGCTACAAACAAGTTAGTATTTCTATAACCTTTCTAACCTCATGCAACGACTCATTAGTCTAACTCACAGGTTTGCAACACCTCTCAGTCCTCACCATTTAAATGGCTGAGTTGAATTGAGAAATGAGACAACAAGCTCAACACAAGTTTCCTAATTCAAATTCCTTTACAAAATGCTACCAAGTTTGCACTTGACTAAGTCTAAACACTATTTGCAGGTTTATGTGTATTCAAAGACTCCCTTTAACTTCCAAAAACTAGCAACTATGGCTCCACCTTTGGTATTTGGTGCCACCTTCATAGCACAACCTGTTGACATATTCTCATGTTTCAAACAACATTTAATTCCCTTCTAAATTTTTTTACACAATAGCATATTCTCGTACGTGCTATGTTCTTTGTTTGACTTGGTCTTACCAACATTATTCATTGGTTCACATTCCTCTTAAAGCTGTGATTTAAGCTTTATGCATTACATGATATAATATGTGCTTTGCTGCACATTATTAACAATAATAATCAACACTTATCTTATGCACTTTGAGGTTTATATTACCAACTTTTAATTCCCATATATATTATATATATGTATATAATACATATTTATTATCCAAGTATATATACATATATGTATATATATATATACATATATGTATATATATATATACATATATGTATATATATATACACGGATATATATATATCCATTTCATAAAGTTTAGCAAATACATTTTATTAACAAACATATTTATATAATATATAAATATAGTTCAAATAGTATTACGAATATATCTATATATATATATATATATATATATACTACCTATATGTATACATATACATAATTCCATTTCAATATCTTTATCAAACACTCAAACATGCATTTCCATCATTCGACATACATACATGGGATGCATATATATATATATATATTAATTTAGTCTAATTGGTATTCCCATGCATATGGGTAATCCATCCATGAGCATGTGTAGGTACGTCTACCTACGTATACTCGTGTATGTATTCACTCATATGTATGAGTCTAGCTTAGACATGTATACATATACATATACATATACATACATACATACATACATACATACATACATATATATATATATATATATATATATATATATATATATATATATATATATATATATATATATATATATATATATATACATACATTTTATGCATTTATCCCATTAACACCACAATAAGCATACAACGAAATAATATCACATGACATCAAGACTTAATCCCAATTCTCAATCACATCATTCACAATAAAGATTACTTACCTTTTTCCCAAAACTAACTTGACTCACTAAGACCAACTAGGACGTGAGTGTGTGAATGTCCAACTAGACTCATTAGGGGTTACCAGGCCAAGTTCTTCTCCTGAGTGATACTTCCTCTCTCTTCTGGAGGTTCAAACCTATTCCTGCACTCAACTTGGCACATCATAACAGTAGTTAGCCGAACACAAGATAATCATATGCATCATACATTTCATAGTTAGAATCATTATAAAATATCAAATTGCATCAATCATTCATTCATCATATTTCCATTCAAGATTCATTAAACATATTCACATAAGGATTCATAAAACACATTCATGTAAAGATCCATAAAACACATTCCTTTATTCAAGCAATTTAATCGAACAAGGTAATAGTAAATAGGTAATATCACTCTGGGTGTAACATATTCCCCCCTTTTGAATCATCGTCATTGATGATTTATTAAGTATCAACATGTACATAATATAAAACATCAAACAAAAAACATCCTTAAAGCATCACATTACAAAACATCATTGTTTTCAAGAGTTTTCAAAATCTTGCAAGACTTGTGGAAACATTGATACATTTGACTCCAAATTCCAACAAAAGTTCATTGGAATTTCAACGAACTTTCGTTGGAATTATTTTGTCGATTTTCCGACGAACTTTGAAACGTCGAAATTCCGACCCAACATCATTGGCGGGTCAGAATTTCGACGTTTCAAAGTTCGTCAGAAAATCGACGAAATAATTCCAACAAAAGTTTGTTGAAATTCCGACGAACTTTCATCAGAATTTGGAGTCAAATGTATCAGTGAATTAAACTTTTGTTTCATCTCAGCATAGTCTTCCCAAGTGGAAAAGTCTTATGCATACTAGTCCCATTGGACCTTGCACTACAAAGCCTCTCTATTACGTAAGTGGATCTTACATGTTCTGATCACCTTGAGAGGCTCGATTATTATCACTCCCGGATCTTGTACCTATAAAGAATTCCAATTAATAAAATGGTTATCACTTGGTGTATACTTATTAAGATATGATACATGAAAAACATCGTGCACCCTAGCAAGAGCTGGTGGAAAAGAAATCCTATATGCTACAGGGTTGATCTCCTCAAGAACCTGAAAAGGACCTACATAGTGCAGACCTAGTTTGGATGAATTTCCAAACTTGATTCAACTTTTATGAGGCTTGACCCTTAACAAAACCTTTTTTCCTACTAAATTTTTTTTGGGTACCCATTTGGCATCAACATAACTTTTCTACCTATCATTAGCTTCTACTAACCTCTGCTTAGTAATTCCAACTTGCTTCTCCATTTCAAATAACATCTTTGACCCAAGGCTTATCCTATCTTCTAGCTTATCCCAACTTATAGGAGTTTGACACTTCCTACCATATAATGTTTCAAATGGAGCCATCTTGATTAGAGAGTGATAGGAGTTATTATATGCAAACTCAACCAATGGTAGGTAATCCTCCCATTTTTATTGCTGATCCATGCAATACATCCTTATTAGGTCTTCTAACACTTGGTTCACCCTTTCAGTTGTCCATCCATCTCTGGATGATAAGTATAACTTATATTCAATTTCATTCCAAGTGCAAAAAATAAGGTTTAAAAAAATCTAGATGTCACATGAGCATCCCTATCAAATATAATTTTTAGGAATCCCATGTAATCTAAATATCTCTTGAACAAACTTTCAAGCTATTACAGGAGCTCCATCAGTCAAATTTCCTAGTATAAAGTGAGCTACCTTAGTGAACTTGTACACCACTACCAAAATGGCATTTTGCTTATTCCTTGACATAGGTAGTCCTTGCACAAAATACATACTAATAATCTACCACTTAATCTTTGGAAATTCATGTGGATATAGAATACTTGGAGGATGATGATGCTCCGCCTTCACTCTTTGGCACTCTAAGCAATTTTCTACAAACCTTGTAGCATCCCCTTTCATACCCTTCCAAAAATATAATGGCTTTACATCCACCAACATTTTGGTGACACCAGGATGTCCTGAATAGTGTTCTTTCCATACCAAGTTCCTCAATTCTCTAGAATTAGGTACATAAATTCTCCCTTAAAATCTTAATAATCTATTAGATTCAAGGTGATATCCTTCATACCTTCGATCTTGCAGATCATCCATGAGTGTTTGCTTGACTTGTTCATAGAACTCATCACCCTTGGATTATTGCATCACTTGACTCTTAAAGTCAGTCTGGATTGATACCATCGAGGAGATATGCTTCCTATGACTTAGAGAAAAAACAACCTGATTCTCCTTCCCCTTGATATAACTGATGTTGAAATAATAGTCATATATCAGTTCTAACCACCTTCTCTACCTTGCATTGCGATTAGGTTGGGTAAAAAAATACTTGAGACCATGGTGATCGGTATTGAATTCAAAGGGATTTCCCAATAGATAGTGTCTCCACATTTGTAGTGCATGAACAACCACTGCTAACTCTAAATCATATGAAGCATAATTTTATTCATAGGGCTTTATCTTCCTTGACTCATAAGCTATGACTCACCCCTCCTACATTAAAGCTCCACCCAATCCTTCTCTTGATGCATCGGTGACAATAATAAAGTTGCCATCTAGATCTGGTACCTTCAAAATTAGAGCTGTAGTCAAATTTTCTTTGATTAGATCAAATGCTACTTGACATTTATCTGTCCATCCAAACTTCTTACCTTTCCTTTGCAAAGAAATGTGATTAGAAAATCTATCCTTGAAAAGTTTAAAATAAACTTATGATAATACCTAGGAAAGCCCAAAAAAATTCTAAAAATTCTAACCTCTGGTACACTCTTGGGCACCAACCACTCCAACACTACTTCTATCTTAGCAATATCAACTGCAATCCCATCTACCGAAATTACATGACCTAGATATTGTACCTCTTTTTGGAAGAAGGTACACTTTGAGAGTTTTCCATACAACTTGTGTTCTCTCAATTGTTGTAACACCATCTCCAAATGCTTATGATGTTCTTCTTCATTCTTAGAGTAGATTAATATTTCCTCCAAGAAAATGAACGCAAACCTATTCAAGCAGTCTCTAAATAAATTGTTCATTAGGTTCATGAATGTTGTTGATGCATTTGTCAGTCCAAAAGGTAGGACTGTGAACTCGTAATGTTCGTATCTAGTTCTAAAAGCCATCTTGAAAATATATTCATCCTTGATTCTTAGTTGATGATATCTAGAACGTAGATCAATCTTTGAAAACACAACCACCCCCTACATCTTATGAAATAGATCATCGATATGTGGCAATGGATACTTATTATTTATCATTTCTTTGTTAAGAAAACAACAGTCAATATATAAGCATAGTGTACCATCTTTCTTCTTGAAAAAGATCACTGGCGCTCCCCAGGGTGAAACACTGGGTCTTATTAATCCTTTAGACAACAATTCTTCTAATTGTGCCTTCAACTCCATCAATTACATTGTGGTCATCCTATATGGTACTTTTGATATAGGTTCCAACCTAGGGACTATATCAATGGAGAAATCGAACACTCTCTTAGGAGGCAATCTAGGTAGTTCATCAGGAAATACATCCACAAATTTTTGTAGGACATGATACTTCTCCATATCTATTTTCCCTATTTCCACCACTTCATCTTCTTCAACTTCTTGGGAATCTTGAGGTTCATAATACATGACATCACCTTGAAGGATGGATTCCTTGTATTCATCAAGTTTATCCATCATTACTATGAAGAGTTAACACCCTTTCTTTTTTTCCCTATGCATTTGCACATCTGAAATCTATCACAACTTTACTTCTCTAGGTGTTCCTTGAAAAGAAACTCGGTTACCTAGATCATCTACGCATTCTATGGTTATAGTATGGGAATCCATTTTAGCTCTATGCTTCCATAGCCATTTCATTCCTTAGATGGCATCATAAGAACTTAAGGGAGCTACATATAGATTTACCTCAGTAGGGAAATTTGGAAGTTCTAACCTTGCTTCAAATAGACATTGAATCACCATATATCTTGTTTGGTTTGCATACTCCACAATCCAATATTTTTCCATAAAACCATCCTTTCTAGACATTTGACCTGCTATTTTAGGAGAAATTAAATTTTCTATCACACCAATATCTATTAAAATTGAAATAGGAATTCCAAACAAAGTACTTGAGACCTCTACTAGAGTAATTTGATACTCGGCTTGTCAGTTTATACTGCAACATGTATCCTTTGCTAGAATGCAGCTTGCTATGGAGGTAGAGAATTACCTCGTGGTTGAGATTTCATCAGCTTGTTAGGACATCAATTAGCAAAGTGATCTCCCCCACACGTATAACATCCTCTCAATGGTTGCCTCTTCCTCACAGGCCTTCCAGAGTTATTAGCATTTCCACCAATGTTATTGTTGAAGTTGTTGTTGCTTCCTCTTCAATGTTTCCTTGGTTCATTCTAATTTTGCTAGGGTCCCTTATCTCCTTGCTTCTAATTTTTTCCCCTTCATTAGGCATCTTTGGAGCTTGATTAGCTTGCACTAAGATAAACTTCTTTCTATTCCTTTCTCGATAGATTGAAATTGACTTAAGCTTTTGTTCTTGCTTAATAGCTTTTTCATACACCAAGTCCATGGTTGCAAGACCATGTACATCTACTTCACTACCTATTTGGGAATTAAGAATCATAATAAACTTCCTTATTCAGAATCACTCATCCTTTTGGTACATTGGTACATACTTCAGGAGGCGGGTGAAATTTTCCCAATATTCATTCACTGAAGAATCTCCTTATTTCAAATTATCAAAATCAATGAGCTTTTGATTGTAGAAGAGTTGTGGTAACTATCGTTTCTAGAAAATCTCTACAAAATCACTCCATGTCAACCTCAAGGAGCTAATTCCTAACTCCATTTTCTTATTCATCCACTAGTTGGATGCGTCACCTGACAACTGGAAAGCTCCTCATATGGCTTTATTGACTTCAAAGTAATTTCTAATATCAAAGTACTTTTCCATGTCCATAAGCCATGCTTCGCCCACATCCCCAGTAGCACTACCCTCAAACTTAGGAGGTGTAATTTTCTTAATGTCACAGGATAACTCATTGGTCAGTCACTTCCTTTTAGTTCCATTTGAGTTTGATTGTGACTCCTCATCCTCTTATTCACTAGAATGGGTGTGATCACGAGAAATTTCCCCTTCTCATTATTGGTAACTTCCTCATCATTATTTGGGACTTCTTGTTCCACCCTTTCTTTACCTCTTATTTCTTGTTTGAGGTTTCCTATTCTTGCTCTTGTATCATCTATTATAGTCAAGATGTGATCCAACTTAGCTTCAAAATTCTTAGTACCTTTTCCTACTTCTTTACTTCCTCCAATGCTAGTTCGTGTCCTAACCATTTCTCTCAAGAATCATCATACCTAAAGGTTTCATTTATTTAGATTTAAGAAATTTTTCTTAATGTTCCACAAAAATAAAACAACCATTCACATAAATAATCCCATAAATAACTTATACACATTTTTTTTTTCAAAAGCATGTTTTTATTTAAGATTCAATAAGGATTTCAATATCCTTGAGCTTACATAGAATGACTATTCAGATAATCTAAGGGGGTATATCCCTTTGATTCAATTTCAGATATATAACTTCGTGGGATATAACCCTCCAAATTTTTCTCATTTCTATCTTCAAAAGGATAATATCCCTTTGATCTATCCTCAAACATATAGTTTTGATGTACACAACCCTCTGATTCACTACTTGTGGCTATTATGATGCATTCCACTAAAGCAAGAACTCGAGGATGCCTAAATAACATGATTGGACTAACACTGCATTCCAAGGGAATATCCCTGGAAAGTGAAAAGGAGTTCAAATTTTATGGAGAGATAGGAGGTAAGCAATTGAAGTTGGAATCATCTTTCATCCTTCTCTTCTCTTGAATAATTCATGAAAGAGCATGACTAAATGTCTCACTAATTTCTGACCAATGAATTTCTTGTAGTCATCCTAAGATGCACCATATTGGCACAAGAATTTTCAAACATTAGGTTCACGTAAATGTTGGATTGGAAACATAGCAAGCACATAGGTTCTAGAGTTGAACAGGGTAGCTCTAATACCACGTGTAACATGCCCATTGTTCTACATAGTAAAATTTCCTATGTTTACCCACAAGTGAATAGTTTATGCATCTAACCATTAAGAGAAATATTTTTTTTTCTTTTCCTTTGAATAATAAATGCACATTGAAACACATTTCAAACTTCTCCATTGCATACAAAAGAATTCCTTTCATTCATTCAAATAATGATGATACATAATGTCCCTATGAAATTTCATATTCTATAATTTCCATATAAATAGATACAAGATACATACATAGCTTAAAAAATCTTACAAAATATATAAAGAATAAATGGTCCAAGAAGTCCCCCTCAAATCTTTGGCTGCCAACTGATGAGGAGAAGCATCACTCATGTGATTTTTTGCCAACCATGAACTTACTGCAGTCCCTCGCACATCTACCTAACTAGTAAGATGGCCTTACCTTTCGACAAAGAGATTGGTTTGATAACCGCATAAAAATATCCTTTTATGAGCATGGTGTTGTGTCCTATACATTTATAGAATTGACATACAATGGTTAACAACTACGTGTATGTACATCCTGACCTAGTATGTAATCACGAATCATAGTGAAATTGACAGTGTAAATAGTGGCTACTTACTACTTTGGAAAAAGTATTCTTCACCCAAAAAATAGAGTGGATGTCTCTTATTCACACACCTTCCTAACTCAATTTGGATTAATGACCATTCATACACTATATGTAGGTTATCCCCTTCCTGATAGATTAGACAAACCCCAAGAATAACCCACATAACATCCCATAAATAAAATGACTTTACTACCAAGGTGATTCTAGAAACTTCTTATTCTTAGCTACATAAGTATAGTTTATACATCCTACTTATAGCGATGACAACTATGTATAGCATAAATACATTTTCATTCAAATGAACTCCCTTATATAGGGTACATATATATATAACAACTACGATAGGTTCTACAACACAATGCACAACCAAGAAGCATGCAATCTTTGAACAAACATCACAACATATTCATAAGAATTATTTTCCAACATAGTAACAATTCTAATTAACCTTTCCAACATATCAACAAAGGTATAGAAACTAGCATGCCTATATAATGCTTCTAATTGATTGAATTCCTTCCTAGAATGAACCCTTAAGTTTGATTGATACCTCCTCCAAGATCCACTTGATTACTCTCTTCTAACTTCTCATCGAATCTCACAATAATCACAAATACGATACAACAAAATAACTCTCAACTCACAAAATCTCAACTCTCTAAATAAAAAATCACTGCAAAATAACTTCAAGATAATCAAAATGATAAGTGTAGCAATTGGTAGAAGGAGAACCTCTATTTATACTAATTTGTGAGCAACTGAAGGATACAAACAAGTTAGTATTTTTTCCACCTTTCTAACCTCATGCAATGACTCATTAGTCTATCTCACAAGATTGCAACACCTCACAGTCCTCACCATTTAAATGGCTGAGTCGACTTGACAAATGGGACAACAAGCTCAAGACAACTTTCCTAATTTAAATTCCTTTACAAAATGATGCCAAGTTTGCACTTGACTAAGTCTAAACACTATTTGCAAGTTTATGTGTATTCAAAGACTCCTTTTAACTTTTAAACACTAGCAACTATGTCGCCACCTTCATAGTGCGACTTGTTGACATATTATCATGTTTCAAACAACATTTAATCCCATTCTAAAACATTTTACACATCATATTATCCTACGTGCTATGTTATTTTTTTGACTTGGTCTTACCTATTGCAAGTATGAAGGTGTTGTCATTGATGTCAACTATGTGTTAAGGAATTTTTTTGCATGATAAAGATGTCAAGGATATTGAAAAAATTGTGAAAAAGATGAAAACAGGTTGTTGCAGGTTGTGCATGTGTAATTGAGGTATTGAGGAATGTTGTGAGTACATGGAGATATATTTTTGTTGCAGTGTATGAAGATGAGTTGGAATGAAGTAATAAGTTGAGATGATGTCTCTGGTACTTGGTTTCCAAGTGCTTTTGAGAAAAATTGATAAACAAAGAAAATAGTGTTGTGCAAGTGTTTAGAATGTGCTCTAAGATGTGCTTCACATTTCTTCTATGCTGATGCTATTCCTGTGTGGATCTAATATGTTGTTCAAAGATGTTAGAGGCTGCTATATTCAAAATTTGGGTTTCTGGATTGTTGTATAGAGAGATATTTTCACCAGTGCGTGAACCAGTTTTTCAATGTTGCTTTTTGTGGCCTGGGAGAAATGTATTTTCTCCACATTTCTTTGTAGTTTGGATTCAGGTTGTGAGGATTTGGGAAGTTTCTTATAATGATTTTATCTTTTAGTGGTATAGTACAGTGTATGTTTCATGCATCAAGGTGTGAATAAGGTCTACTAGATGTTCTGGGTTGAAGTATTTCTATGTTGTGAGTTTGGATGAAGTCTTTGTTGTATCTCAGGTGGTTCAAGGATTATTATAGATCATGCTCAAGTGAATTTTGTTGTCTAGAAGTTTCATATTGATTTAAGGAAGTGTTTACTTACTGTTTATGGTGTTAGCATGGGTATTGGTTGACCTTGTGTTAACACTACATGCGAGGCTTGTGAAAGTGTGTTTAGGTGTGTTAGGATTAATTTGGGTCCTAATTAAGGATTTATATGGGTTTCCTTCATTCATATCCACCACAGGAATGTTTAGGTGCTGACCTAATTTGAATTTGTAAGTGTAACAAATAGTTGTCGACCTTGGAGAAGGTTTTTGACGTTGAGGTTGATATAAATAAGAGTAATGTTGTTGTAAGATTCAAGAGAGAAGTAAGATAGATGCGAGATCAATGCAAGTGATGTGTGTGATTTGAATTTGAGTAGAGCAGTGTGAAATTCAAAGAGTTGGATTCTTGAAGGTAGTGAGCTGAAGGTGTCTGAAATATTTCATGTAAGACTGCGAAAGTGTTGGAGCATTTGTGCTGGATTCCTAGTTGCATTGAGAAGTTGTTCTCTATGTAACATTTCTCTTCTATCTTCTTGTGTTCTTTCTATGGCAGTAAGCCCTGGTTGTGAGCCTCTTTGGACAGTATTCCTATTCTAGCAGTGAGCCCTTGTACCAGTTTTGCAGTTACATATATTGTGAGCTAATCCTCACTGTGGTTTTCCACGTAAATTTGGTTTTCTCGTGTATGGTGTTGTTATTTCAATTTATGTTATTTGCATTTCATGCTTAATCACTTTAATAGAATAAGGGTTTAATGAATGCATGTGGATCTGATTACTATTGAGGGTTTGATGTTTTAATTTGATACAATTGATTCACCCCCCTCTTATTTGTCATGTTCATTCAACATTACCAACATTATGTGTTGGTTCACATTCCACTTAAAGTTGCACTTTAAGCTTTATGCAATACATGATATAATATGTGCTTTGCTACACTTTATTAACAATAATAATAAACTCTTTTCTTATGCGCTTTGAGGTTTATATTAATAACTTTTAATTCTAATGTATATATATTATATATATATGTATATATATACATATTTATTATCCAAGTATATATATATATTAATATATATATCCATTTCATAAAGTTTACCAAATACATTTTATTAACAAACATATTTATATAATATAAAATATAATGAATAGTATCCGTATATATTTATATATATACAATTATTTAATATATATATGTTACTATAAACTTGCACATGTATATATTAATATATATATATACATAATTGCATTTCAATATCTTTATCAAACACTCAAACATACATTTCCATTGATCAAAATATATACATGGGATGCATACATATATATATATATGTCAATTTAGTCCAGTCAATATTCCCATGCATATGGGTAATCCATCTGTGAGCATATTCACTCATATGTATGAGTCTATCATAGACATGTATACATATACATATATATACATTTTATGTATACATCTCATTCACACCACAATAAGTATACAAGGAAAGACTATCATATGAAATCAATACTTAATCCCAATTTTCAATCACATCATTCACAACAAAGATTACTTTCCTTTTTCCGAAAACTGAATTGACTCACTAAGACCAAATAGGACGTAAGTGTGTGAATGCTCAACTAGACTCATTAAGGGTTACCAGACCAAGTTATTCTCCTTAGTGATACTTTCCCTTTCTTTTGGAGGTTCAAACCTGTTCCTAAACTCAACTTGGCACATCATAACAGTAGTTAGCCAAACACAAGATAACCATATGCATCATACATTACATTTTTAGAATCATTATAAAATATCAAATTGCATGGATCATTCATTCATCATATTTCCATTCAAGATTCATTAAACATATTCACATAAGGATTCATAAACCACATTCATGTAAAGATCCATAAAACACATTCATTTATTCAAGCAATTCAAGTGAACAAGGTAATAGTAAATAGGTAATATCTCTCAGGGTGTAAAAAAATATGATTTTATCAAAACTATTCAAGATGACACATGTTATGTTCATACCAATCTAGAAGAGTTCAAAGTTTTGTTTCAAAACTATTATGAGAGGATTTTCAGAGAAGATCCACATTGACAAGATGCTCAATTAGTTTTAGAAGATATGGTTAAAGATCATATCCCTAAGGAGGTTGATTACAATCAATTTTTATTGTTACCTATTTTTGCTACTAGCCCAAATAGGTAGTGTTGTTTATATTTTACAAGTGAAAAGAAGGTACATTTTAACTCTGCTATGTCACATTCATGTGCATAAAGAAATATTAGAAGACTACAATACTATATTGCATTATGCAGATGCATATAACATAGGAAAAAGTGCACAATCTTTCCAAAAATGTAGTCTTTATTGATAATGATAAGTGTATAGTGTCCCTCAGAAGCCGAGGGACTGACTATTTTAATGCATATGAAGAAAAAATTATACATTTACATATACAAAGAGAAAGTATGCGTATAAAGAGAAAGGGGACTTGCCATTTCCTGAATGACGAATCCTAATTTCTTTTTCTTGCATCATTTTCAGTCTCTCCCGCTTGTCCTGCTTCCAATTGATGCTCTCCTTGCTGCTCCTAGCTTCCCTACATCTGTGTGAGAGAGTGTTGTTAGAGCAATGAGGGATCACCAATCAAAATATTTGCATACATCTATAAACATATAATTTGATCCTCATGTGCATTAAAATAGATTACATACCATAGATGTCCAGGAAAACAAGAGAGTTATCAAACACATCTATCATATGCTATGTTTTATCTAACATGTTTGCTCATTGTGTAGGTAGGTCAATTCTTTGTTACTGTTTTCTTTCATTTGGTTACAACATGTGGAGTAAAATGTGGCTCCCATGAGGGTTGAGCCCAACATGCTTCCCTCTTGTGTTTTAAGAGGGGTAGTAATGTAAGCAAATTGAGCAACTTGATCAAATTAATGATAAACCTATTTTTGATGCATTAAATCAATATGGAATCATACCACTTGATCAACTTCCATTATCAGATTCAAAAGATGCAACAAAACTATGTGAATTATCAAGAAAGATTACTCTTCGTCATTTCACAATGAACCAAACAGTAGGCTGCCATCATGTTGATCAAAGGGGCAACTTTTTCTTCTTGGAAATATTACCCTACTGGATATGTCTTTCAATCTTCTTAAGTGGATCCAAAGTAAAGTTAAACAGTGATATGAGTTGTGTATTCATTGTCATCATTTTCAAGGGCCAGTAAAGAAAGACATAAGAGCAAGGACAACAATCATTCAAGGAGGAAGATAGTTTGTCTCTTCCCAAGAAACAAATGATTTCTATAATAATAGTGAAAATACACAACAAAATTGGCACATGGAACCCAATAAATCATACATGGGACATAAATTAGATGGTGTAGAGTTGCTGCCTTTAACAAGAAGAGATATGAAGACTGAAACATGGATGACAAGTGGAGCTTTCTTTGATTATGGATATGGAGTTTTATTGATGGATCACAAAGGAAATAACCTAGGGGTACAAGGCATGGCTAATATAGCTAACTCAAAACATAGTTGGAAATGAGGAAGAAATTCAAAACAATGCAGGTCAATGAGTTAGCTTAGCTTTCAAGGAGCTATCAAGTTCTATGAGGAGTTGTCATGAGCTACATGGAGTAGCTAAAGAAGGTAGTTCCTATCAAGAGGTTTATTATTCCAATGATAGTCACATTATTCTACCATGGACCATTCGACATTCCATTCAGAACAACAGTTTATGATTCAGCTTTGGGTGCTTATCTTATTTATGGGAAGAAAGGTTGTCAAAAGACCTAAGTGGTTAGGAAATAAGTGGCAAAATTATAGCATGAAAGGAAGGAAAAAGCTATGTACTGGTCATGTTGGATAGTCAAGACAAAACAATGGTACTCATCAAGTATAGTGTGCAGATCAAAGATAATGTCATCAAGTGCTACAAGCAAAAGATATTTTTGGTCATGGATACAAGACAATGGTAGTCATAATACCAAAAGAAGCACAATAAGTATGGCACAAAGGCGGTATTTGATAAGAAAAGTGTTGTCAAAGTTGTCAAGCATTTTATTGTAGTATAGGAGCTAATGACTATGCAAGAAGCAAGAGTTCCTAAAGGAAATGAAGTGTCTAATAGTCCAGACAAAGAAATGGTAGAGTCACATGTTCAGGGAAGTCATCATGAAGAGATAAGACTCAAACCATAGTCCAAAGTGGCAAAGAGTTAAGGAGTGACATTGTGAGTTCAAATGACATCCATTTATTCTTGCTCTATGATCAAAAGGTCTGTTCTTCATGTTCTTAATTTTTTCTACCTTTTCAAGGTATGTATTACCTTGAAGTGGGTCTACCCCATTGAGCCAGTGGCCTGGTTCTCAGTGAAAGAGTAGTTTTTCATTACTATTGTCTATTTCCATTTGTTTTGAAGTCTGTAGTAGCATATAGGTGTTCTGCTCCTTAGATCATAGAGGTATGGAAAGAATAGTAATAGGATAATTCAATCAAAGCACAACAAGGGCAAGACAGTGATGAAAATACAAAAATATAGGTGTAAATGATCATCCAAGCCATAAAAGAAGACAATTGTAGAGTATAGGGAAAATCATGAATGAGCTTCAAGATGCTTCACTATACTTAGCTTAAGAGATAGATTCAAAGCTATAGCAACAATTGTCATGTCAGGGTATAATGACAATATCATCTCACAATGAAATAGAGGCAAAAATGGATAGAAATCAAGTCCATCTAAGAAGGAAGGTGCAACATTGGTTTTCAGCTTGAAGACAAGGGTGAACAATGATAGAAAAGAAGTGGAAATATTAATGAGAGTTTGCATGAGACAGAGCTAAGAAAAGTGATTTAGGACAGTGAAAAATGCATGAGAAAGGCCATTTTCTTAGTCTTTATTGCAAGATAGTTTAGTGATTGTGGGAAACATGATCATCACAAAAGGTAATATGCAAGGATCTGTGAAGATACACCATGAATACAAGGACATTATCACCATAAAAATTAGTCACATTGTCATGACAGGTTGAAAGTGCTTAAAGGATAGAAACCTATATGCTGCAAAGCATATAAAAGATAGCGACCTTGAAGAATGGACAACCACCTTATTTAGGAGTGTAGAGGCTTCATACTCATTATGTTCTATTAAGAAGATATGTATCATTTGTGATAGTGAGTTAATTGGTTCACTGTCACAAACAAAAGTATTTGCTCAATGGAGCATAGTGAGTAAAAAGGTATTAAGAAGACATCATGTATAGGAAAGAAAAGAAAAAAGTAACATCATTGACATTAAGCATCAAAGATCAAATACAGTGGCAAAGGAGCAGTCCTTGGTGTATAGTGCAGTCATAAAGACAATGATGTGGCTAAGAAAAATGATTTATATTGGAATGGTAGCATGAAAATAAAGACATAGGTGCATTAAAGAGATGAAGATGAAACATATCATGAGAAGAATCAAAGAAATGAACAAGAGCAATACCTTGTGTTTGAGTCATGAAGAAATAATGATCCTAACAACCACATATGATATATGAAAGGAGTGATTTTATGAGTGTTTGCAATAACAATGATATTCATGTTGGTAACACTGATCAACCAAAGAACAAGTCATGAAAATTAAAATCAATGATAATCTACAACATGGTCACTGTTAAATAAAGTAAAGGAGAAGGTCATCTCATGTTGTATGCAGAGGTAATGACAATGCTACAAGTGCAATAAGAAGCTCCAATACATCTATTACAATAGAAATCCCTCAAGCTAGGGTTTTGGCATAAAACCCTTGAGTTGGCAACATAAAATGAAACCGTTAGGGTTTGCTACCATTTTTCTCCAGAAAATGTAAACTCTTAGCCAAGCATGGAATGATGAAACTCATGAAATTTTGCAAAGAAATGAAAAACCTAGTTTGTGTCTTCCAGGCCGTGGCCTGATGAAGTGTTTCTCTTCACAAATGTCAAAACCCAATTGGGGTTTATATAAAAATCACAAGAACAAAAAGTGAAAGTGAAGTATTTGAGCCAGTTGAAATGAATAAACCTTCAGGAAAAGGGAAGAATGCATGGTAAGGCCACGACCTATACAGGAGAAAACACATAGAGTTTCATTTTTTCTTTCCATAGTAAGCAACAAAAGTTCATCATTTTATTCGAATGAGCTCAAATTGATCTTATTTAAGAGGGAAATGCAAAGCTTGCAAGAGGGAAAAATTACCCAAGTCATTGTTCAAGAGAAGTCCAAAAAAACCAATGTGCATATGGCTTTCCAAACTCAAGCCAAGACTCTCCAATGGCAGCCAGAGAGAAGAGGCATCCATAGAAAAAAAAGGCACAAGAAATACTTCAGAAGTTTATACAAGGCCACGACTTAAAGCCTTTAGAAAAGCAATCAATCTTCATGAAAATGCATGACTATCACATGAAAAGGTTAGAAGTAGGGAATATATTTATTTTCTTGTAAGATGCTTGAACTCGAGCTATTTTCCCTTTAAAAAAATGCAATGAAACAACATGGAATACTTACCAAAGCATTTGTGAGTCAAATTTTTCCAGGTTTTGTGAGAAAGATGCCTATGAGATTGTAGAAAACACCATTGAAGACTTTCATAGAGAACCCTAGCATGTTGGCTTCAAAAATTACAGAAGTTGGGTGTCAAAATGTAATGTATTTTGCCTTCTTTCCATCGGTTTTATGTTTAGGGTTTGGAACCCTATCTTTTGTCTGACCACAAAAGGTGTTTTTCACCTTTTAAAAAAAAATATGTATACAGATCAATGTATCCCATGGGCTAAGACTTACAAGTCTTATGCCTTATGATTTTTTTTTCCTTATGTATGCCATATTTAGGGTCTTCATGACTTGTATGTTTTCCTTGACCTATGTAAGGTCGAATTAGGAGGTATTATCTTTTGCATTGATTCAAAATTGTAGAGAATTTGGTTAAATGATGTTGTTATGAATCATTTAATCAAAATTGCTATTTTTTAAATGCAAAATAAAAGCATGTGTTGATATGTATAAATCAATAAACTATAGTTGAGTCTTAGGCTTTTGCAAACACACAAAAAGCATGAGTCAAAATAGCTTGGAGACATAATGATGATTGAACAGCATGGGGAAGGTGTGTGGGTTATTTTTGACTGAGTTTTGGAGGGAATGGGGCCTTTTTGGAGGTAGTTTTGTCATGTTTTTGGTATGGTTGGGTCATAGCTTGATTTTTATTCACTTTGGAGGCATTTTGGAGGAGTTTTGGTAGCTTTTTTTTTGGACTTTTTGCTGCATCCGACTAGAAGTTTCTAGAAGGACATGTGTGGCAGTTTTTTCAAAATTGCATAAGTAACTTCAAATAGAGTTTTTGAAGTTAGTTCTTTCTTTCCAGTAGTTTTGTAACTCATCTTCGGAGTTATCTTTTAGCGGGAGCAGTATTGTAACTCTTTTACATATTTGTATACTAGTGAGTACCTTGGATATCAATGATATTGGATATTTTTCCTTCTCATTTCGTGCATTATTGTGTGCATTTAGTGATTGATCAAATTACTTGTTGAATTTAGCTTTTCCTTGTAATTTTATCTCATGTTAAGCAACTTTTTGTAGAAAAAGTATGTTGTTGTAGGTTATATACTATGTTTTAGAATGCAAACACTTTTAGTTGTGAAACCTCTTTCCTTCTAAGAGTCTAACATAAAAACCTCCTTATAAAGTACCTATATAGGAAACATACAAAAGTGAGTTGTGTAAGCCAAATTCAGTCATTGTTAAAATTGTGTATGTAATCTGAGTTTGCGGGTCCTATTTAGTGTTTGGTGCATCACCTTAGGAGTAAATCATTTTAGTTATGTTTCCTTTTTACTCTTTCCTCAAAAGATCATTAGTTTAGCAGTAGTTTAGGTGACACCATTTGGGAGCCAACGTTATCTGGAGGTTCACTCTAAGTTTAGGTGACCCACAACCTAGGAGTGTTCCCATGTTACTCCAAATTGCTAAGTTCTACAACTTAGTAGAGGTGCAAATTTGAGAGCATAACATCTATATTGTGATATTTCTTTAGAAAATTTAGAACATGTGTTTTTCATGACCTCTAATAAAATTCCTAAGGTTGATGGGCTTTCGTTTGATCAAATAATGTATATTAAAGATGACTTATATCTGGTTTATTTGGAGGCTTTGGAGCAAGGATCATTAGGGAAAAATATTAATAAAGGCCTGAGAAAACTACTTCTGAAAGGGAAAAATGAGGATAATATTTTTGGTTGGTGTCCCATCATTTTACTCAACACTTCGTATAAAATCATTGCTAAAGTAATAGTTGCAAGAATTAAACATGTGGCAAAGGGGATGGTCATGATAGAAAAAACTAGGTTTCTTGGTGGGAGATTTATCCTTAATAAACTTATCCTTGCTTGGGAAACTATAGAATGGGCTCAATAGTTGGGAAAAAATGCTCTCTTTGTCAAGCTAGATTTCAATAAAGCATAAGACATAATGCAGTGGAGCTTTATTCTAGAGATGTTACAATGGTTGGGTTTTGGTCCTAAGTTATGTAAGCATGCTCATATTTTATTCAAAGATGCCAATGCTCAATTGGTTATTAATAAAGAGCTAGCGAGTATGTTTCCCTTGCAATGTTCAATCAAAAAAGGTTGTTTATCATCTAATTTTCTCTATGTTGTTGTTGTTGATGGTCTTGGTTACTTGTTACAAAAATATAACCAAATGATCTTGATAAGGGGTATTCTATTTCCAATAATACTATGGTGATTATCACATTTTTTAATGATAGCATGCTCTTTCTTCAAAATTGTGAAAAGGAGATTAATGATCTGATGAAACTCCTTAATATTTATTGTGAGCTTCCTAGCTCAAAGTTAGCTCACAACAAAACTGAATTTCTCATGGTGTAAACAAATCTAGTTCCTTGGTAGATTCCTAAATATTGGAAGCAAATTCAATATGGTTAGATTACTTGTTACTTGGGAATCCCCTTCAGATTGTTTGTTTCCCTTTTTTATATGTGGAATCCGTTTTTAGACAAACTAAAAAATAAACATTCTCCTTAGGGAAATAAATTTTTGTTCTTGGTTGGCAGAATTCTAAGTCGTGAACCACATTTTTTAGCATCTCATGTTTATTACTTTCTTGCTAGATGTCTTCTAAAAAAGGATATGAATATCTAAACAAAATAATTCACAAATTTTATGGGCTAACTGGAATGGGAATGTTGGTTTTTACTCCACTTCTTGGTTATAATGCATCCAAACCAAAGGGAAAAGGTGGGTTGGCCTTGGTGGACCACAAAACTCAAGAGGTATGTTTGTTAGTGAAATGCATAATTAGAATTGTTATTGGAGAAGAACCATGGAAAAATTTGGATTGTTTTCTTATTAGCCTTACTTCTATTAAAGGGAAATGAAAATTTATTAGTTGAGAAGATAAAATTCTACTAGCTCAATTCTTTCATTTTAAAAGTTCACTTCCTTTCCTTTCAATATGGAAGGCTTGGTAACAATTTTACAAATACTTAAAATGGAAAAGTTATTCCCTACAACATCATTTCAATCTTGGATTTCATCTATTTGGTGGAATAAAATGGTGTAATATCAAGGTCAACCCCTTGTTTCCTTTCCAAGGCAATCCTTTTATTTATTCCCTAGATTGGGCTTCTTGGAAAAATCTTAAGAATATTTGTTTAAGCAACATGTAAAAAGGGTTTGTTTATTTTGTTGAGTTAATGGTTCCTATAAACCTAGCTATGAAGCTTTGTACACCCTTGCAATGTAATCCTTTCAAAGATTGGTGGTGGTTTTCTATGTACCAATTTGCTTTCTTTCCTCTAAAAAGGTTTACTTGAATCTCATGTCAACCTTGTCCTTAAATCCTAGATTGAATCAAAAATGGAAATGTAGATTCTAAGAAAAGACATGGAAAATTTGATTTCTCAAGTTAGGTGGGCTAGAATTGAGGCTAATGCGTAAATTATCCTCAAAATTCTTACATTTCAAGATGCTTGTTGGTTATAGGTTGAGTGTATGATGATTCAACTTACCAAATGCCCATTTCTTCATCACAATGAAATTTTGAATCATTTTTTTGGGACTACTCATGGACGAAAAAAATGGAAAGCTATTATTACTTGTCTTCATACTATTTTTAATCACGTCTTATGTTGGAAAGAAGCCCTTTTGAGCTTAGGTCTTCAAATAATGTTTTTATGGATTATATGAGGTAGACTATTTTGTTTAATATATGGAAAAGTAGATGCTTGACTATTTTATCAAATCATAATTCTCTTTAGGAAGCATAAATGCTAAAATTTTACTTTGAAATCATTTTTCAAAATTTTTCTTGGGTGAAATCACAATATCATGTATCACCTTTTGGCCAATATGGACATTTATATCAACATTATTAACCGAATCTTCACCTTCTGAGATCTATAGCAAATGAATCGTTAAGAATTTGAAGATGATGTGAACTAGTGGTTTGTGGTAATTTGTGTGTAGATTCTACACACACACACACACACACACATATCTTTTATGAAATAAATCATGAATCTTTCATCATCTCCTTCAATAACTAGTTTTAAATAGTAAACAACATTTTCATAAAGTAAAGTTTATATCGTCAAACATAACTTTTTTTCTAGAAAGGAAAAAAAATTAATTTTTAAAATATAGATTCTTAACATCAATATCTAGGGCAAGGATATCTTTTCGTATATTTTTGTTATATATATATATATATATATATAAATTTTTTGAAGTCAATGTAACTATAATTTGGACATAGGTGTATGTCGTCAAACATAACTTGTGTATATATCAAAATTCATTTTTTTTTTTGGTGAAACAAGGACATCAATACTGAGGGAAACAATATTTTTTCAATTTTTTTTTACGATGGTTTACTATTTTTCCACCTCTGTAGAATGAAGAATTTGATGTTTGATGAAAAAACTATGTTTAGTAAAAAAATGAAAAATTAAATACATGATAAAATGAAAACATATCAAAACTATACTTGTTGGAAAGATCATTTTGAGGGCTATAATATTACAAAATATAATTTCTAAATGACTTTATTTAATCCCTCAAAAGTTAGAGAAAAAGTATTTTTTTACCAGCTTTTGATAGGTGCAAAGGAGACTTCGTTGTGGGTATGATTTAATACTAGAGGGGTTTTATCCAAGGGGGTTTGATCTAAGGGGGTCTTATCTAACCCTCTTCAATTAAAACCCTTTAGATAGAACCTCTCAAGGCTTAAATCATTAGTTTTTCTAAAAATAAGTAATTTTAGGAAAAATTTAGGATGTCCCAAAAGTGGGACACACTTTTGTGGTAGTACCCTCTTTGTGTTCTCAGTTGTAGAGAGTCCCCAAAGAAAATTCTAAAATCAACAATCACTTAGATAAGATCAAATTACAAAATTTTCAGTTGCATAAAGATGTTCTATGTTTCAAAAAATTATAATGTATGATGAAAATATAATATGATTTTGTAATGCTATTTGTGGGGTTGTTGGTTCTGTTTTATGTTGGGTTTTGTTGGGATTTTGTAATGTAATTGTTTTTTTTTTTCTCTTGGTAGCTTGTTGGCTATCGTCTTCCTTGTATTATTCTTTTCTTTGTTTCAATATAAATAAAATAAAAGGAAAACATTTTTTTTTTTTGGAATTTATGCCACTTCAATCCTGTAGAGGTCAACAAGTGGCTTTAATGTTAGGAAAATGTGTCTCAACCTTGCAATTACAAAAGGTTTATTGTTGATAGGTGAACATGGGGTGGTTACCCATTGTGGGGTTTAGGAGTCACACACCTTGCCAAGGGTTATAAGAGGGCAGTGCCCCCAAAAGCTACATTTATGCATATATTATTATTGTGAGGGCATTGTATTATGGATATGAATTATGATGCATTCTAAGATTTTGATAGCGATCGTGTTGCTTCTAGATCTTTGATTGGTGATACTCTTGTGAGAAGCTTTCTCTACAAGTATATTGTAATTTTTGTGTTTTTTGAATAATATATTAGGTAGCTTTTGGAGTGTGGGGTTTTTTCTCCCAAAAGGGTTTTCCCCATGTAAATCACTATGTTGTAAAATACATGATATTTATGTTTATTTATGTTTCATTTTTGTCATTGTTTTGAAGATCTGAATTTTTTTACATTACCCTTGTCTCAAGGCTAGTGTAGGAATTTGTTCTGCTACCTTAACTTCCTTACAAGTGGTATCAAAGCCTCATCAACTTTGGTTTTAGTTGTGGGTTGTTGGGTTTTTCAAACTAATTAGATTTCAGTGGGATCTTGTGCAAAAGATACTTTGTAATCTTGTTACAATTTTTTTTAGATGGAAAGTTCATGGAGAATGGAGGTGGATAAATTTTATAAAAATAATTTTTAGATGTTGAGGTTGAAAATGGAGGATCTGTTGATAGATCAAGATCTATGTGATGTTGTTGATGAGGATGTTTCAAGGCTTGTAGGTCCTACTTTGGCTACTCAATATTATTTTATGAATCCTAAAGACAAGGGTATAATCATATTGTTCTTGGAAGAGTTTGTTTTTATCAATGTACATGAAGAGACCTCTGTACAAAAATTATGAAAGAAACTTGGTGAGATGTATCAAGCAAAATATTTAGTGAACAATATTTTCTTGAGAATGGAAGAGGGTGGATGAATTACAAACTACTTGGAAGTATTTAATATGTTGGTGGCTCAATTGGAAAAAAATGGTGTCAAAATGAATGAGGAGAAATGCCAAATCTTGCTTTGTTCTTTGCCTGATTCATGGGATTGTGTTGTTATGACTATTGGGAGTATTATTATATTGAAGAATGAAGATGTGGTGGGTTCTTTACTTTCTAAAGAGATGAGGAGGAAGGTATCCATTAGTGCCAAGGAGGCCCTAAATGTTTGTGGAAGATCTAAGGAAAAAGGCAAGAAGAATGAGAAGCATGATAAATCCAAGTCCAAGGGGAGATCCAAGTCTCTTAGAAAGTCCAAAGTTATTTGCTGGAACTATGGTAAGCCTAGACACATTCATAAGGATTGCAAAGAAGAAAAGAAGAAGAAAAATAAGAGATTTGATTTTGATTTTGAATCTAAGGAAGATGGTGAAGCATTCATTGTAGCTTTGGCTACTCATGCAAATAATTATGCATGGTTAATTGAATTAGGTGCATCTTTTCATATGAACTCTAATAAAGATTGGTTTTTTGAATGCAAAGAATTTGATGGAGGTAAGGTGTACTTGGGTGATAATTCTCATTTAAATATTGTTGGTTGTGGTAAAGTTAGAATCGGGTTCCCTAATGGTAGAATAAAAAAGGTTAATGGTGTGTTCCATATCCCTAGATTAACACAAAATTTGTAATCTGTGAGCAAACTAATATATGTAGGTGTGCAACTAGTCTTTTCTAATGCAAGATGCATGATGGTTAGAGGTGTTATGGTGATTGCTAGAGGTATTAGATTTGGCACATTGTATAAGCTTGATACATACACTATTAATGTAATAACACTTCTATGAAAATCAATTCTGTGGTGAATTCATTGGAAGAGGCTAGGGTTTCATCTTCAGTGGGATGTCACGTCTTTTGGGTATCCAAGGGTGCTCTTTCTTTTGAATCAAATTTACCAACACAAAAGACTATGTTATGAAACTAGAGACTTGGCCACATTGGAGAAAAGAGTCTAAGGAACTTGAAAAATAAAAAAAAATTGTTGAAGGGTTGTCTAATTGTAATCTTGATTTTGATTTTTGTGAGCACTGCATTTATGGAAAACAAAACTATATTCAACACTTGAGTTATCATAAATCTTGTGGTGTATTGGATCTTATTGATTTTGATGTGTTTGTTCGTATAGTTGTTCCTTCGATTGGAAAATCCACATATTATGTTTCATTTATTGATGATTATTGTAGGAGGACATGGGTATAATTTCTAAAGAGTAAATATGAAGTTTTCAATCCTTTTAAATAATTTAAAGCAATGGTTGAGTTGCAAACTAGAAAGAAAATAAAATGTTTGAGTACTGATAATGGTGATGATTTTTTTCTCTAGTGATCTTGATAGATTTTGAGAGGATTGTGATATTTTGAGATAAAAGAAATCTCCACATTCTCCATAACAGAATGGAGTTGCAAAAATAATGAACAAAACAATGATGGAGAAAGCTAGAAGTATGCTAAGTGGTGTTGGTATAGATGAAAGGTTTTGGTTTGAAGCTATTACCATTGCTTATTACTTGATTAACAAGTTCTCCTACATCAAATCTTGTTGATAAGAGGCCTATAGAGGCCTATTCGAGACACAAGCCTTCTTTGAGATCTTAGAGTTTTTAGTTTTGAGGTATATGCACATGTGCGAAATGAGAAGCAAACAAAGTTGGAGAACAAGGCTATGAAATGTATCTTTGTTGGATATAGTTATGGTGTGAAAGGATACAAGGTTTGGGATCCTATTGAAAAAAATGTAATATATAGTAGAAGTGTTATTTTTAGATAAACTAAGTCTTCTTCTGTTACATTGTAGTGAAAGTAAACTAAACATAAAGATATGATTCAACTTCCCCCTATGCCTAAAGAAATTGAATCGAGGCCTCTAGATAGACAAGAAGTTGAGGAGAACTCATGTAACTCTAAATCTTTAGAAGAGAAGGAAGAACCTCCAAATCATCTTGTTTGAACATCTACAAGGCATACACAACCACTTGAAAGGTATTCAATTGATGATTGAAGATGTAATTTTTCTTTGAATACTAACATAGATGAACTCATATCTATAGAAGAGGCATTAGGCATGAATGATGCAAAATATTGGAAGATTGATATGGATGAAGAAGTAGAGAATTTGAAAAAGAATGATACATGAGATATAGTACCATTTACTGAAGGACAAAAACATGTTGGTTGTTAATGGGTGTTAAAAAAAATATTGGTTCAAATGGAGGTATTGAGAAGTACAAAGCAAGGTTGGTTGCAAAAAGTTACAAACAAGTTGAGGGTGTTGATTATGGTGAGATATTTTCTCCTGTTATAAAAATGAAATCCATTAGATTTTTTCTTTCTATTGCTACTGCTTATGATTTAGAGGCTCAACAAATGGATGCGAAAATGACTTTCCTTCATTGTGACCTAGAGGAGGATATTTATATGACACAACTAGAGAACTACATGGTGAAAGGTAAAATTAATTTGGTTTACAAATTGAAGAAATATTTGTATGGTCTAAAATAGAGTCCTAGGATGTGGTACTAGATTGGGATTTGAGCATTCTAAATTATATCATTGTGTTTATTATAAAACTGATGGTGATTGTTTCTTGTTTATTGCATTATATGTTGATGATATGTTATTTATTGGTAAAGGGAAAGGTATGATTTCAGAATTGAAGTATAAACTTGCGTCTACATTTAAAATGAAAGATCTTGGTGTAGTTATGCACATTAATGGGATGGAAATTAGAAGAGATAGAGTGAACAAAAATCTATGGCTTGGCCAAAGTAAGTATGTCCATTGTCTATTCCTTTTTTAGGTGGAACAAAGCTATCTATTTTAGATTTTCAAAAATATCTATCAAAGATGGAAGACATGAGCAGAGTGCCTTACCAGAGTGTAATTGGAAGTTTGATGTATGCTATGGTTTGTACTAGACAAGAAATTCCCAAACAGTGTGAGTTATTTCTAGATATATGTCTAATCCTAGTAGAGTTCATTGGGGTGAAGTTAAGAGTCTTTAGATATTTGTGGGGTACCTTAGAGTATTACTTGTGTTATCATAGTAATTTGATAAGATATGAGATTTACCTTGATATTCATGGTTATGTGGATTCAAACTAGGTAGGTGATGTTGATAGCAGATGATCCACTAGTACTTATTTGACAGTGTAATTAGTTGGATGTGTAAGCAACAGGTCATGGTTTCTTTTTCCACTACTAAAACTAAGTATATGGTAGCTACTTATACTTGTAAAGAAGACATTGGATCAAGGGAGTGTGTTTAGATGTAGTGCCCCTCATATTGTTGTCTGTTAGACTAGTAGTTGTTCTACTTGGGATTAGACATTATGACATTTTTTTTTTTGATGTTCGATTTCTATTACGATGATAATTTGATGATACTTTGGTGATATTTCTATTACTTGAGTTATGCACATGTTATGGTTGTTATATGGACTTATTTGATTATGCAGATTAATCTTATTATGAGCATTATGGGATTAGTTGATCATGGTTGTTATGCGATTATCTGGTGATTGTTATTATCTTGTTTGTTAAGCAATTGATTATTATGCGTTGATGTGGTTACTTGTTTGATGTGTTTTGGTGAAATGGATAGTGTCGCATTACTCACTTGTGAGTACCCTGCTATGCTACAATTTCCTTTTATGGTGTGTCTGATTGTATGATTATGCACATGCTCAACCGTGTTGTGTGTTGCAGGTTGTAGGTACTAGGCATCAAATCCACCTGAATTAGTAGGTTTGAGTGTGCCTTAAACCCAATGGAACAATTGTTCAGAGATAACATATTGTCCCCTACCCTAGCCATCATCCTCAAAGAGGATGAGTATCAAGTCCATTACCTTGTCAGTGTGTTTTTTGTCTACAAGTGGTTGGTCTTGTCTTTTGACCCTGAATATGTTTAGGTAACTATTGTTGATATTTGGTTTGTTTAATTTAAATCTATTAAATTAATGTTGTTTTGATTAATTGATGTATTAAATAAATTATTAAGTAAAAGTATTTAATGAATAGATATAAATATATTTATTAATAATTATGGTTTATAATAAATTTAAAAGTATAATGAAAAATTGAAATAAAACAAAATATTATAATGGAAAGTTATAATTAATAAACAAAAAAAAATATAAAAGATAGAAAGATTTTTCTTGGAGCACATGCATAGTGTCAAACTGATTATCGAAAAGGAAACTTGTTGTTTATTGGTGATTTTAGAGATTTAATTAGATTTTTCGTTTCCGAAATAGAAGAGCTTTCTTTTTGTAAATAATTATCATTTCGAGAGATATTCATTATCATTGATTTTTGTTTCTGGGAAGTAATGTAATATTTGGTTTGCAAGAATTTTTTTGAAAACGACTGCATTCTATTGATTGATTCTGGAAAATTTAATTGGGAATTGGAGAGTTCAAGTTGGAAATTGAAGGATTCAAAGTCAACATCAGATTCTGTCTCAACCAATGTTGGAACCAGGTTGGCTCTATTTTTGTTCTTGTCTCATTTCTCTAATTAATGCAATTCAAATTCATTCTCCTTCTGCTTGTTGAAAAAAAACATTGCTTGATTGTTTGGTTGTGTCTCGGAACGCTTTATAAATTCAAAGATTTTGATTTCTTCCTTGTAAATCTATCTTGTTCATGTTCTGCAATCTTGATCTTCATAATGGTGTCGAATTATTTCTTCTAGCCGTTGTCCTTTGTTTGAAGTTTTAGAATCCTATTCAATATATCTGATTGTGCACCTCCCTTAATGCCTACCATTTGCATTTTTTTTGGAAATTTCTTACGCCTTTGTAAGGCAATTTCAACATCTCTCTCTCCCACCCAAGTCATTGCATTGCAGTTTTCCCCACTGCTTTCATACAAATAGAGAAATTGATAAAATTTTAAGGTATTTGATGCTTTAAATTGCATATAAAAGGCATTTGTTAGTTTATATACTTGCTGCATATTTATGATTGCTTGATTTTGATACTTTGTTTTGGTACTGCACCACACCTTTGTCATTGGACCTTTTGATTTTTTATTTCATCAGTCTTTTTTTAGAAATCAATAAACTTTTTTTGGGGTGCACCTCGCATGTATTTGAATGCAAGTTTGATTTGATTTGTTGAGCACTTGTTATCAATGACACCAATGCCATGCGTTGCTTACATTTTTCTGGTTGTGGCAATTAATCTTCACTCCTTGATTTCTATGATTGAAACTGCATGTATCGATTTATCTTGATATCGTTGGTCTTACCCCATAATAGTTTGATGCTCATATTCTTTTGATGCTTTGCTGTATTTATATAATGTTGATATTCAATTTACATGTATTGTTTGTTATTCACTACTGTAAAATCCTTCCATGCATTTTCTTTGGTTTTGAATAACCCAAATTTTTAGTTAGGAAATTGTGATTTTGATTTAGTGGATATATATTTTGTATTGGCATGCATTACTAGTGGGTAATGAATACACTTGTATTGGTATTCAATGTCTAGTTATTGATAAATAAACTTAAAGTGATAATCGTTGTTTTTGTTTATTATGCTGGGATTCGATTATTACAACATGGCCTGTGATTTGATATTCCTTATTATGTTTCATTTGATGCATATATACAATGTCAAATGACTTTGATTTATATATATAAATATTTATGTATATATATGTAAATATATATATGTATATATGAATAAAAATGTATATGGATTTACACATCACACTATAAGTTGAAATATAATATTACAAACAAAATTCCAATTATTATCAAAACATACATACATACATACATACACACATATATATATATATATTTATACACACACACACACACATATACACACACACACATGTATATATATATCATGGTGTAGAAAAAGGATAATTCTGCCTTGTGATCAAATAATGTAGATGAGTAAAATGTTAAAACAATTAAATAAGGAAAAAATGATTTATTTATATTTAAATAATTGGAAGATTTGCTAAATGAGAAAATTTGAGTATTTTCTTTGTTAATTGTGAACACTGATTTCTTTCATAAATGCTTAATACCTGAATTGAAGTCCACTATGTATTTTATGGATTGCATTATGGGACTTGTTTGCTTGTGTTGAATATGGTGTTTGACTATTGGAAATTTGGGGTAGCTTTGGTTATGGTTGAAATGGGATTATTTTGTGCAAAGTGGTTAATGGTAGTCTTCTAGAGGCTTGGGGGGGGGGGGCAAGAATCTTGTATGTTGGGTTTTATGTCTATTTCATTTGAAAGTGGTTGGTAATGTTTGAGTTGTGTGCAAGAGGGTCAATGCCTTGCACTGTGTGGAATTCGTGTGATTTTTTTAATTGTGCAAGATGGTATATGCCTTGCTTTTTTGTAGGGTCTACTAGTTGTAAGTAGGGGGAGTGGCTCTCAATAGGGGCTAGAACCCAAAGTGGTGACCAGGACAACCCATTGGAGAGTTTCTTAATCCAGTGATAACCTAAAAGTAAATTTGGGGATGGATATATTTCACATTAAACAAGATAATTGGATGCCTCACCCATACCTGTATTGCTTGTTTAGGCTAAGCATGGGTTGAGAAGGCCTGGTTGGCAAGATCAACTTCCTTGTCCTCATAAAAGGAATGTTGGTTCCACATGTGTCACCCTACGGGGCCAACATCTAGTGAGAGATTGTCAGGACAACCCATGCCAAGACCATGCGATGAAACTCTTTGCTATTATAGTCTAGCATTCCCTAGTCATGTGTTCCCCTTCTGTTGTGTGTGTGCCTCTGGAAGTGATGTATGTGTTCCTCTGGAAGTGATGTATGTGTTGTATGTGATGTTCATGTTGTTAGAGTGTTATGTTGGAGCCTTGTTTATGTTAGCCTTCTGTCTTGTTGACTATTTGTTGTAGTGGGACCTTATGTTATCTCTTAGCACATGGGGTGGATCTTAGGGTTCCACATGGTAGGTTGGTGTTTTCTCCTCCATTGGGTTTTCCTTGTTGCTTGTTCGTGTGAGTGGAGGTGGAACCTTGTGTAGCAGATTCCCATTCATGTACCAGTTCAAGAAGATAGTATTTATGTATATGTATTGGAATTGCATATCAGTTGTACCATTTAATGTAATATTGATGTATTCTTCCCAATTGCATTTAGGGAAGCATTATTGTAAACAATGTAATGATGTACTCTCATGTAATTAAATTTTTATATGTACTTGTTAGTTTTTTATAAATGATCTTTAATGATGTTTATCTGATGACATGTTATGGAAATTCATATTGTTTAATCATTGAATGTGGTGGATTAAATGTACTTGTTTATTAGACAAATCATGTTAATATGTTAGTTAATGAAATTAATTCTAGTTCTTGAATAGTAGATATGTAGTAACGTATTCATGGAAGCTTAGAGGACTTAGGATTTGATTTTGTGTTATGTTATGTTATACATTCTACTATTATTCTATTAAAAAAAATTGTTCCATTATCGTGCTATAGTTGAGTCATCCTCTAGGGTTCCTTGGTGGGGCGTTACATCTTGGTATTAGAGCCATGTTTACAAACACTAGGTACTCTGGTTTCATTTGAGCCCATTATGTTGTCCTAGTGCTTAGACTCTTGAGCTCATGTTTTACCCTCTGGAGTTGTGTAGGAAGATTCCTAGAGGTTGAGGTCAGGGTTGTGGTAGAGGTGAAGGTGGTGGTTGTGGGGCTAAATGCCATAACACCCCTTCTTAGAGTTCCACAAGAGTGATCGTGAGGAACAACAGGGCTCCCAGAATGATCAAGAAAGTGGGGGTCAGAATTCGGGTCAATCAGAGTTAGAGGGAGCTCAGTTGCATCATTTTCTTGAGGAGGTCCTTACTCGCTTAGGCCCTAGATAGGAGGATAATTACTAGCTAGTTAGGGAAAGAGAGCGGTCTCCTAGGAGGAGAGATGTTACAAAAGAGTAGGAGGCTATTTCAGTAGGTCATATGATGGATCTCTTGAGGGAATGTCTTCCTACTTTTGATGGTTCTAGTGGTAGTTTGGAGGAAGAGACTTGGTTGATAGATTTGGATATGTGTTTTTCCATGCATCCGTATGGTAGCAACACCAAGGCGAGATGTGCCATCATGCACCTTAGGGGTTTTTATTCTACATGGTGGTGGTTGGAGGAACACAAATTGCATTTGGATATTGGTTTAGTTTCTTGGGAGATGTTACTAGAGAGGTTCAAAGCTATTTTTTAATTAGATCACTAGAGGCAACATCATGCTGATGAGTTTCATGAGTTGAGATAGATGGTTATGTCTATGGAGCAGTATGAGTGTAGGTTCTACTAGCTTAATTAGTTGCATGTATTGGTGATGATGAGGCCATGTTGGTTCAACATTTAATTATGGGTTTGAATGCTCATAATAGTGGGAGAGTTCGTGTCTTTAAGCTAAAAACCATGGAGGTGGTAGTAGAGAAGGCTCATTTACTAGAGGAGAATTTGGCCATGGTGCTAGGAGGTCATACAGGTGTACAGATTGGTAGTGCACCTCCAATAGGGTTTGGGTCTTGTGGTGGTCAGTATCAGGCAACGGGCTCCTCTAGGAGCCATCATGCGCCCACTAAGGGTGAATAGTAGCAACAACATTGTTCCTAGTCAAAACCTAAGAACTCTTAGACTCAATAAGGTAATAGGTTACAGTCTAGGAAAAATTAGAGTTGGCAGGGATCTAAGTATTATCGTTTTGATCAACCAGCTTAGAGAACATAGTCGACAATTAGTAGAGGTAGCTTCCAGCAGTCCAGTGTGCTCTTAGGTGGGAGGGGGTATGGAAGAGCTACAAGATGTTTTTTTGCAGCCAGTAGGGCCACATAGCTAGAGAGTATCCTCAAAAGAGCACAAAAAGATTCAGTCAGAGGCTAATAGCCCCAGAGCTGACAATGGGTGATACATGCAAGTCTCATAGAGTGTTTGCAATGGTTGATAAATGCTAGGAAAATCATCAGGGCATAGTTGTGGAGGCTATAGGTGTGTTCCAGGGTATTGGTATATCTATCCTTTTTGATTATGGTGTTTTTGATTTGTTCATTTCCCCTTCTTTAGTGGAGTGATGTGGACTAGTGGAAATAAAGCAAGATGTTAGGTGGTAGGTCGAATTGGCCCTTAGAGCTAAAGTAGCAGTAGAATCCCTTGTGTATGGATGTGGACTAAGGATTGGTTCTCTTTTCACCAAGGTAGATCTTCAAATCATACCCCTAGGATCTTATGACGTAATTTTGGGTATGGATTGGTTGGATTCTCATCTAGTAGTGATAGATTATTGACATAAGTTAGTGTGGGGTTTGGATGATTCAGGAAGAGAGGTAGAGGTAGTTGGAATTCAAAGGCCCATCTCCTTGCATATGATTTTTGTTATGTAGTTAAGGAGATGTATGCGTCAGGGTTGCCAATTGTTTGCTATTACAAGTAATGATTTGGAGATAGGGGATATTTGAGAGGTGTCCCTTGATGATTATCCTATCCTTAGGGAGTATGCAGCTGTCTTTCCTAGTGAGATTCTGGGGATGCCACCTAAGCGTGACATTGATTCCAGGATAGACCTTGTTCCCAGAGTAGAACCCATTTCTTGAGCTTTGTATCAGATGACTACTCAGGAGCTTAAGGAGCTTCAGTTGCAGCTAGAGGAGTTGTTGGAAAAGGGGTTCATTCATACTAGTGTCTCTCCTTGGGGAGCACCGGTCATTTTTGTGAAGAAGGATGGATCCCTTCAGTTGTGTATCGATTATTGACAACTAAATAAAGTGACGGTGAAGAAAAAATATCCCTTATCATGGATTGATGATCTCTTTGATCAAATTTTTGGTTTTTTTTAAGAACCAAACTGATCTCCAGAAATACCTATGGATTTCGCCATTTCCAATTATCAGTAATTCTAAAGGGATTAGCCAACAAACGAATAGAGGTTGCTAAAATTCTATTCCTACTCTTCGGGCTCTATGAAACCCAGGATGGTGATCCCACAATGTATACTTAAATAATTATCACAACTAAAATCAAATACATCGTCAATAACAAATATCTCTCACAAAACCACTCAATAATATGCATCAAATAAGTTGGCAGCTTATGTATCAATGTTATATGTATTAAGTATGAGAGTGTATACTTCGAACACAAAAAAAAAAACAATAATATTCCCTTGAGATTCTATGATTTAAAAATTGATTAGTTATTGAATTAGCACTGTAAGTGTAACACAAATACTCTGCATGAACCAATGTCTTTATCCCAAGCACGAAGTCAATACCATTCTGTGTGATTGAAAAATAAACGCGTAAATGAATTGAAACAACTATTCAAACACACCAATAGGACATTATATCAAAACAGAACATAAGAAGTAAAGAAGTGCAAACTTAGTATTTTGCTTCCATTGTCATCCTATTGTCCTCTATCTTTAGTGTTTTTGTCGATTCCAGCTTTGTGTTCTCAGATTGTAGGCTAGGCTCAACAAACTGTCTTCCTAAAGAATGAGATTTTGATATGATGTATGATGCAAGATTAAGCTATGATAATGGTTTGAACTAATAAGCTTGAAATAAACATGATGCTATGATAAATGAATACTAAATGAATTAAATGCATGAACTCTAATTAATTGCCTATTACCAATGCTTGGATTCACACAGGTATTTATAGAGTTTTTTGAATGATTTTGATTGGCTGTCTTGATTGACGATTGTGATAATTCTTGGCAGATCGAATGGTTGAAGAAAGATGAAACTGAAGAGAAAATAGAAGAAACCTAAAAACAAGATTTTTCTATTTTTATGAAAGAGGAAAAAGAAAAGAAGATAAGAAATCATCTTTCTTTAAAAGAATAAAAGAAAGATTTAAAGCTGATAAATAATGAATTAAAAATTCAAATATTTATTTGTGGAGGATATTCAGTTTTTTTTTAATTAAATTAAATATTTAATTAAGATTTTAAAAGCAGAAGAAAGTTTGTGATAAGAAAAGAGCTTTAATCAGGTTTTTATTGAAAAAAGCAAAAGATCTCATAATTAAATAAAATATTTAATTATGATATGAGAAGATTGCACAATTAAATAAAATACCTAATTGTGATTTAGAAAGAAAGCATAAGATATTTTTAATTAAATAAGATTTATTTAATTAAATCACTTTTATGAAATTAATTAAATGAAACGTTTAATTAATTAGAAGAAGAAATTAAAATAGAAGAAAAGGATATTTAAATTTAATTAAATCAAAAGATTTAATTTAAATTTAGACAATGATAACTAATTTAAATAAATAGACTGTATTTATTTAATTAATTAAGTGGACGTATGAAAATAATTAAATAAAATAAATTTATTTAATTATGAAGGAAGAATAAGATGAATGAACAATATAATTAAATTAATTAAATTTAATCATATGTAGAGGATTTTAGAATACTAATTAAATAATAAATATTTAATTAATTGCCAGGATTATAGACATGACCATTTTTATGTGTATACATTTTGCCCCTCTTTGAAGTGATGTGTGAAACTCATTGCTTCAAAGAAAATAATAAATTTTTTTTGCCCCTGATATGTTTATGATTTTTGATGTCAATGGTGCCCCCTCGGGAGGTAAATTACGGAAGATGAGGTTGATATTGGTAGGGGAACTGTGATTTAGCTCCCGATAGATGTTGATTATGAAGGCCCGGTGAAAAATAATATGGAAATGAAGGAAAATGTCATTAATGCCCACCCTAAAAGGACCCTTATAAGGTAAAAGGGGTAAAATAAAGTGTCATTTTCACCCTACTGCTACAGTAAAAAGTGAGCTCTGATAGTGACTTGGCGAGATGGAGATCCTAGTGCACAGGCATAGATTTGAGCGAGCGTGACGATACCAGAGACCAGCTGCATATGAACCACCGGTGAGTGATTCCAATCGTTTGTGATTTTGAATTTTGCATTTTGGATCAAATTTGTAAATGTTTTAGATAGACTGTCATTTTTTCGCATGTTTTAGCGCATATATGAAAAGTTTTAGCACATTCGATAAATTCTGTAGCGCATATAGAAATTTCCGTAGCACATATAGGAGCAGGGTGAAAATTGATCTTTTAGCGCATCCGATAGGTAGAGTTGTGCATTTAGGTGAAAGTCGGCTTAGTTGATCCTGTAGCGCATCTAGGAAATAGTTTAGCGCATATGAGAAAAACTTTAGCGCATCTGGGTTTTAGCGCATATGGGCAACAAAATTGCACATTTAGGAAATTTTCCCTGGAATGCTTGTGTTTTGAAAAATGATGTTTAAAATTGCTTCCGTAGTCAATAGATAGATAAATTGTAAGACCATCATGCGGATATGATAGAAAATCTGATAGAGAACTGATAACTTTGCTGCCACAATAGAAAACAAAGAGTAGATAGCGGATAACTTTGTGACGGATCAACAAAGAGGAAAAATGATTGATTAATTGAGGTGAGTTTGATAACTTTGCTTCTTGCGATTGAAAAACAAAGAGTAGATGTTTCGATAAATTTGTTTTTTGTGATAGAAATCAAATAGTAAATGAGGATACAAATTTGCATTCATGCTTGAAGTACAAATAGGAAATGATTTGTGTGTTGATAAATTTGCTTTCTGGAAAAGAAAAGAAAACAAATAGTAGAAGATGATAGAGTAACTTGATTTGATATTCAGATAGATTGATGTAGCACTTGATATGGGTCTTTGGTATGTTTTGTTGGGTAGATAGATCATGTGATATGGGTCTGATTGATGTGTTCCTTGTTATGGTCAAACAAAATAGGAGGCTTTTAAAAGCCTCCAGGTTAGAGAGCGGTTCCCACTATGTTGGGAGCGGATAGGAGAGCTTACTCCTGCTGAGTTACAGTTGATAGCAGATTGTGGATTGGGACCATTGTTGGCTATGCCACGAGGCATTCGGGCCAACAGGGGACTGTTGACCGCCTTGGCAGAGAGATGGCATTCAGAGCATAACACCTTTCACCTGTCGACAGGTGAGATGAGTGTGACGCTCGAGGATGTGTACAGGATTCTTGGGATTCTGGTTGTTGGTGCCCTTGTGGTGTATGACCACAAGGAGATTGGTGGTACCGCGACGCTTCAGCGGATATGTGGCGATCCGAGCATATATGGTTACTGGATAGACTGGGAGGATTTCAGTAGGTATCCTGCATTAGTGGCTGTGTTGGCTGCATTCATCAGAGGCTTCCTTGGACCGGACCATCAGTCGAAGGGATTCGCAGTTGGTTGGGGGAGGATGTTGGAGTGGATGATTACACAGCCATGGAGGTTTGCCTGGGGGAGTTATGTCTTGGCCGATATGTATCACGATCTCCATCGAATTGTCTACAGAGGATCCACTAGCTTGGCGAGTGGAGTGACATTGCTACAGATCTGGGCGTGGGAGCACATTGCAGTCACGAGACCACTGTGCACGAGAGCGAGACCAACAGGGAGGCCGTATGTGTATGCCTATTCCGGTGCAGTTGTCCAGCAAAGGCTGGGCAAGGTAGAGTACTGACGACGGGTTTTGGATGATGTCGATGCAGTGGTATGGAGACCTTACACAGACTGCGAGGCATGGGCGACTGATCACCTAGAGATGCCTTTTGTTTGTAGACCACGTTATCTGATAGGGCAGACACCCTTTATCATTGAGAGATTTTTGGCATTACATGTCCATTGAGGCAGTTTGGATTCACACAGGGGATGCCCCAGGGCGTTGCTCATTATGGGCGACGCAAGGGGGATGTAGGATGGGGACCATGCATTGCATATCAGGCAGCATATACAGAGTACTCCACCTTACAGCCAGAGGTATGGATAGACAGGCCAGAGGTACAGGATGTAGGGATGACAGATGATTATGCATAGTATTTTCATATGCATCCATTTCCACAGTTTACAGTGCCAGATGAGCCATGGGTGATCGGGGTAGCACCACAGCCAGGAGCAGGGATACAGGGGGATGTGGCCGGTGGAGAGCAGGCGATGGGTGAAGGAGGGGAGGAGGGGGAGGGAGAGGAGAGTGGAGAGGGTGAGGAGAGCGGAGATGATATGGGAGACAACTCAGATGATGGAGATGAGGAGAGACAACAGAGGTTGGACAGCCTAGGCAGAGCACAGATTCTTCGACGAGCTAGATCCGGTGGTAGACCGCGGATAGTGATTAGGGTGTCATCCTCGTCCCAACAGGCACAGATAGATGCCCTACAAGGTCAGGTGCAAACCTTTCAGGGATAGCAGGCATAGCTACAGAGTCAGCTAGCATAGGCTCATAGTATGATAGTGCAGTTACAGGCACAACTTGCACAGGCCCAGACACAGGTTCAGGCTCAGGCATAGGTACAGGTTCAGATGCCTGCCCCTGATTCCCAGGTGGCACAGTTGATGGCAGAGAGGGATGCCCTTAGACGACGAGCACTGAAGGTCGAGGGTGTGGCCCAGAGACTTATGGGTACCGTAGAGAGTACCTCATTGCGGGAGGCCATTGTAGAGGGATTTGAGGTAGCCAGAGAGGCCGAGTACTACAGAGTTCAATACGAGGAGCTATGCCCTCCCGAGTGGCGAGAGCCTTATCCCAGATCTCACAGCAGGACTAGGACCCAATCACGGACATCGACACATGGCAGAGAGGTTATAGGGCCTCGACAGGATCTTGATGCAGGTACGAGTGGTAGGCCACCGCCTTCCGGACCAGCTCCTTCGGGGGCATCCACCAGTTAGCCGTTTGGGACCGATTTATTATGTATATTGAGTTTTGATCATGTCGTATGTATTATGTTTTGAACCTTTTAGTTTCATTTGGACATTGGACACTTGTATTATTTTGATGAGCGATGATATGCAGCGGTGATGGTATTGATGATGATATGTTGATGCATTCGTGATGTGATATGGATGTTACTTGTAGGTATGTATGATATGAGATGGATCTTGATATGTTTTTATTATATATGCGGACTAATCTTATGATGCAGGATGGTTTAGTGATTATGATGTGAATGCAATGATTTGTGATGATGTATATATGTGAGATGTTATTTTTTTGAATTTTTCAATGTATGAAATGCATCGTGACATGATAGATAATGAAGGTGATATGAAATAATGATAGTGGTGAAAAGATAAATGATATGTTTTTGTAATGTTTATGTAATGAAAATGGTAATGTGATGATAATGAAATAATATAATAACAAATGATAAATGATAAAATGATAAATGATAATGGTAATGAAATGATATGAGATGATAAAATGATTAAATGATAAATGAGAATGGTGATGGAATGATAATGAATAATAAATGATACGGTAATGATAAAAATGAATGGAATGAGAATGATAATGATGAGGATAATGGTAAAATGAAAATGATAAGGATGAAATGATAATGATATATGAAAATAATAAAATGAAAATGAAATGATAAATGATAAATGATAAATGATAAAATGATAAATGATAAATGATAAAGATGATAAATGATAAGGATAAAATGAAAATGGTACTGAATGAGATGCATGGAAAATGGGAATGATAAAATGAACGAAAAAGACGAGGATAAATAATAACAATAAAGATGAATGAAAGACATGATAAAGGATGATGTAATGAAAAATGAAGGAATGGAATGACAAAAAAAATGAAATGATAAAATGAGATGATGAATCAACTGTCCAAATGTCCACAAAAAGCTCAAAACTACATGACCACCGTTAATGCCCTCATTCAGCCTTTCAAGACACTGATGTGAATCCAATATGCAAATATATACAATGATGTAATAAATATGCAACTAAAAAAAAACTAACCAGTTTGTTGAGCCTGCTAGAAGCCTTCTTGCATCATCCTAGAACATTTTAAAATGTTGGAAGTATGTACAAGCATCAGAGGGGAAGTTAGCACCAATGATGACCAGAGTACGACTTTCATGATTTTTGATATAGCAAGCGAACACAAGCATCAAGGTATAATTGAACCGAGATGACCTGAGCATTTCTTGCGTAAACAGACAAAGATTAACCACCTTTCTGATGCAAATGTGGAACTGTCATCGATGATATTGCTGTGGTCGTCATGTCCTGTGACATATTTGCATCAGATTGACCATTAACCTCAAGACAGTAGACAAAGAAAAAGTCATTCTCGTTCCTTGCCACTCTAGTTCAGTACATCATCGAGTGTGCTCCAGAGTAATGATATCGAAAATCAAACAACCTCTATTCAAAATGTAATATTGTTATTTCATACATTATTCAGATTTTTGGATCATCCAATAGACAATGATATGATATCTGCTGAAAAAGTGTTTCATGAGAAGGCTCGATGATCGAATGATGTTTCAAGTGAGTTGATTGTTTGTTCGTATGCTTGGATCCTAGGACATAGTCTAGCTGTTTTGGTATGCTCTGAAAATTAAGTGCCCCAAGTTAAATTTCTGCCCCGTTTATTGGCATCACTTGCGGAAAAGAAATATGTACAATAGTCAAGCCATGGTAAGACATTTTATCACTCTGGGCAAAATGACGGCAGGATGATGCAATTTATGACCCTAAGATGCGGAAAAGGATGCGAAGAAAAGAAAGCTTGAAAGGACAAAGTGCAAAGTAGGAACTAATAGATGGAGAGGTACAGATAGCGTCCGTTTGCCAAATTTTCACTTTCTGTATTTATTGCATTTTTCGGATTTCTTTTTGATTTTTTTTTTTTTGTATTTGTATTTTTGCTTCAATAGACTGCCTGATTGCCAGGTTTTCACCCTATGACATCTTTTTGATTTTTCTGTCAGGACTGTTTTTGCTGTTTTTGGATTTCTTCAGGACTTTTTCTGCTGTTTTTGGATTTCTTTAGGACTTTTTCTCTGTTTTTAGATTTCTTCAGGACTTGTTCTGCTGTTTTTGGATTTCTTCAGGACTTTTTCTGCTATTTTTGGATTTCTTCAGGACTTGTTCTGCTGTTTTTGGATTTCTTCAGGACTTTTTCTGCTGTTTTTGGATTTCTTCAGGACTTGTTCTGCTGTTTTTGGATTTCTTCAGGACTTTTTCTGCTGTTTTTGGATTTCTTCAGGACTTGTTCTGACTTAAACATAATATTTCTTAAGATGCATACTGTTGATGGGTTCATCAAACATGTCTCCTTCTGGCATTGATAACTTGTATGCTCCTGAACCATAGACTGCAATAACCACATAAGAGCCTAACCAATTTGGTTCAAACTTTCCTTTCTTTTCTCTATCTTGTTGATTGCGCAGGTTTTCTTTCAGAACTAGATCACCCACCTGAAAGGTACGTGGCTTTACTTTGTGATTATAGCTACGAGACATCATCTGTTGGTATGCTTTCAAATGGTTAGCTGCTCTTTGTCTCTTTTCATCTAAAAATTCTAACTCTTGTAGTCGGGAAACTCTGTATTCATCATCTGTTATGAGACTTTTCAGTGATACCCTTAGTGAAGGTATTTCAACCTCTAAAGGCAATATGGCTTCTGCTCCATAGACAAGGGA
Source organism: Sequoia sempervirens (assembly GCA_007258455.2). NCBI lineage: Eukaryota > Viridiplantae > Streptophyta > Pinopsida > Cupressales > Cupressaceae > Sequoia > Sequoia sempervirens. The sequence goes on along the minus strand of VDFB02282221.1, from coordinate 36,122 downwards.
AAAAGGTGTTGCTCCTGTTGGCGTTCGGACACTAGTTCTGTAAGCCCACAAGGCGGGATTGAGTTGAACATGCCAATCCTTTCCCGAGTCATTGATAGTCTTCTTCAAAATCTTTAGTATAGTCTTGTTTGAGGCCTCTGCTTGGCCATTCCCTTGTGGATAGTAATGTGTTGAATATCTGTGCTGAATATGGAATCTTTCACAAAGTTCATCGACATCCTGATTTTTGAAAGGTCGACCATTATCTGTAATAATAGCATTAGGAATACCATATCGAAAAATAATGTAGTTGAGTATGAAGGATGAAATTTGTTTTCCAGTGACTCTAGAGAGAGGTACTGCCTCAATCCACTTAGTGAAATATTCGGTCGCTATGATGATGAACTTATGCCCATTTGAGGAGGAGGGATGAATTTTCCCTACTAGATCTAACCCCCATTGAGAAAATGGCTAGGTTGGTGTGAATGAGTGAAGTTCTTGTGCAGGAGCATGAATAAGATTCCCATGAATCTGACATTTTGAGCATGTTTTAACAAAAGTGAATGATTCCCTCTCCATTGTAGGCCAGTAGTAACCCATTCTAATCAATTTCTTGGATAATGTTAGTCCACTCGAATGAGTACCACAAATGCCCCCATGAACTTCTTGTAAAGCTTTGTCGGATTCGTTACGCTCAAGACATCGAAGTAAAGTACCATCAAGACCACGGCGATAAAGGGTATCAGCGATAAGGGTATAGCGAGAGGATTGTCGGATAAAGTTACGTTTTTGGTTGTGGGATAAGTCAGGTGGTAGAATGTCATCTTTTAGGTAGGCATAAATCTTACCATACCAGGGTGAATCGGATCCTACCAAGTGGCAGATAATTTGGCTTTCAGGTGTGTCATAGGCAGGTGTAAATAATTGTTCCACCAGAAATTCATAGCGAGTCTGTTTTTCTGGGAGTTGTACCAATAAGGTGATCGTAGCCATAGCGTCAGCCGCTTTATTGTCAATCCTTGGAATTTGTGTGAATTGAATGTCCACAAAGTACTTTTTGAAGTCATCAATCATCTTCTTGTATGGCAACAACTTGTCATCTTTAGTCTGATAATCATCATTGATTTGGTTAATGACTAGTTGTGAGTCACCATAAACTTGTAGCTCGGTAATCCTCCATTCCAATGCTGTCTTTAATCCAGTGATTAGTGCTTCATATTCGGCTAGGTTATTGGTGCATGGAAACATTAGCCTATATGATCGAGGAATGGTATGTCCTTGAGGGGTGACAAAGAGAATGCCCACCCCCGATCCATGTTGAGTAAAAGAACCATCTAAGTATAAGGACCATAGCTGCTTAGATTCTGCCGTGAAAACATTAGCATCTGGAAACTCAATGTGTAAGGGGTGCTCTGTTTGTAGAGGAGCATCGACTAGTTGATCAACAATAAATTATCCTTTGATTGCTTTGCGATCAACGTAGTGGATGTCAAACTCACTCAAAATCATGACCCATTTTGCTAACCTTCCTGTTAGCGATGCTTTACTTAGTAGATACTTGAGTGGATCAATTTTTGAAACAAGATTGATTGTATGAGTTAGCATGTAATGTTGGAATTTCTGTGAAGCAAAGACTACTGCTAAACAAGCCTTCTCAATGAAAGTGTAGTTAAGTTCATGACTAGTTAGTGTTCTACTGATGTAATAGATTGCACGTTCTTTCCCTTCATGGTCTTCTTGTGCTAATAATGCCCCCAAGGATGTCTCGGTTGCAACAATATACAGGATCAATGGCTTGTCTGGATTTGGTGGTACGAGAACTGGTGGATTCATCAGGTACTGCTTGATTTGTTGAAATGCCATTTCACATTGTTCATCCCATCTAAAAGGAACATTCTTATGCAGGAGGTGTGTGAACGGTAGACTTTTGTCGGCCAATTGTGCAATGAATCTTCTGATGGACTGAAGTCGCCCTTGTAATGATCTCAATTGACTGATGTTCTTTGGGGGAGGCATCTCCATGATTGCCTGAACTTTAGCAGGGTCTACTTCAATTCCCTTTTCTGAAACAATATAACCTAAAAGTTTTCCCGATGTGACCCCAAAAACACATTTCTTAGGATTTAGGCGAACTTTGAATTTTTCCAATCTGGTAAATATTTTTGACAGTATCTCCAAGTGTCCTTCTCTAGTATATGATTTTGCCAATATGTCATCTACATAATCTTCCATGAATGTGTGCATCATGTCATGAAAGATCATAGTCATAGCTCTTTGATAAGTGGCTCTAGCATTCTTTAGACCGAAAGGCATGACATTCCAAATAGTAATTACTTAGTAGATACTTGAGTGGATCAATTTTTGAAACAAGATTGATTGTATGAGTTAGCATGTAATGTCAGAATTTCTGTGAAGCAAAGACTACTGCTAAACAAGCCTTCTCAATGAAAGTGTAGTTAAGTTCATGACTAGTTAGTGTTCTACTGATGTAATAGATTGCACGTTCTTTCCCTTCATGGTCTTCTTGTGCTAATAATGCCCCCAAGGATGTCTCGGTTGCAGCAATATACAGGATCAATGGCTTGTATGGATTTGGTGGTAGGAGCACTGGTGGATTCATTAGGTACTGCTTGATTTGTTGAAATGCCATTTCACATTTTTCATCCCATCTAAAGGGAACATTCTTATGCAGGAGGTGTGTGAACGGTAGACTTTTGTCAGCCAATTGCGCAATGAATCTTCTGATGGACTGAAGTCGCCCTTGTAATGATCTCAATTGACTGATGTTCTTTGGGGGAGGCATCTCCATGATTGCCTGAACTTTAGCAGGGTCTACTTCAATTCCCTTTTCTGAAACAATATAACCTAAAAGTTTTCCCGATGTGACCCCAAAAACACATTTCTTAGGATTTAGGCGAACTTTGAATTTTTCCAATCTGGTAAATATTTTTGACAGTATCTCCAAGTGTCCTTCTCTAGTATATGATTTTTCCAATATGTCATCTACATAATCTTCCATGAATGTGTGCATCATGTCATGAAAGATTGTAGTCATAGCTCTTTGATAAGTGGCTCCAACATTCTTTAGACCGAAAGGCATGACATTCCAACAGTACGTTCCCCATGGACAAGTGAAACTATTTTCTCTTGGTCCTTTGGTGCAATCTTGATTTGGTTGTAACCAGAGAAACCATCCATTAATGAATACATGGCATGGCCTACTATCAAATCAACTATAGTGTCGATACTTGGAAGTGGAAAGTCATCCTTTTGGTAAGCTTTATTAAGATCTCTGAAATCAGTGCATACTCTTACACGTTTGTCTGGCTTTGCTACTGGTACAATATTGGAGATCCATTCTGCATAGGCAATTGATCTTATAAAGCCTGCATCGAGGAGCTTCTTAAGTTCTTCCTTAACTAGTAGTGCTACATGAGGATTCATCTTTTTGAGTTTTTGTTTTACTGGTTTAGCTCCTAGTTTGATAGACAAATGATGTATTATGAGATTAGGGTCAAGACCTAGCATGTCTGCATATGACCAAGCAAAATTAACTTGATTTTCTTTGAGAAAATTCATGAACTCTGGGATTTCTTTATCTATCATTGATTCAGCTAGCCGTAGAATCCTTGGATTATTTGTAGTTGCAATATTGATTTCCTTTGTAGGCTCAATCAAGATGGGCGATCGCTCATGATAGTGCTCTAGGAGAGTGTCAAGTTTCCCATCAGATGGTTCCTTGAAAAGGTTTTCACCATCTGATATGCTCTTTATTTTATCTTTTGTCTGATCTAGTACTGCTAGATTCTGGTTTTCACCACTAGATCATTTTTTTTTATGTTCATTTTTGCAGCTAGGAGACTTGACACTCTCCTGATTAAAGACTTCATACCAAAAATCACTAGTGGAACAATCATTTACATCATCAGCGGAAAGGAAGTTTATGATAGCTTCGTCATTCAGAAAAATAGGTATATCAATAGGTTCGGTTAGATCCCAGTCAATGAGATTAGGATGGATTAAAGGTAACAAGTCATTTGGTCGTGTGAAATCGGCAATGGTTAGGGTCAAGATAGAGTTATTGGTAGGATCTGAGGTATGAGGTAGGTCAATGATGGTACTATTCTCCTGATAGTCTTGTTCGTTAAAATTTGACTCACTATCACTAGACTCATAGTTGCGTTGTGGTTCAGATTCTTGTGGTTGGGACCCTGAACTTTCTCCCTTGATTACAGTGGGTGTATACTTGTGTATCACATCTACCCCTTTGTCACTCCAAAATTTATCATCATGAATGGTATCCCATTCATATTCAGCAAAGTCTGTATCAGAGTTATTTTCTATGAAATTCAAGGTTGCTGCCAAACATGTATCCTTTTTATTAGAATCCTCCTATAGTGTAAAAACATTACCCTGTGATTGGTTGGATGGGGTAGCGTCATAGCCTAGTCCAGTTTTATCATATGTAGCAAGCCCTGGAAGATGGATAGGCTCAACTACGCCTTCTTTTCTTTTTCCAAGAGGACCCTTGTCATATCCCATCTTTTGCATGATGGAATATCCTTTCCCATATCTGTCAGTTGGTAAGGTGACATTTAGAACTGTTTCATCTTCATCCTTATAAAGCCAATTCAAAATTGTTGTATCTTCAAGATCCCCCATAGGGAATTTCTCTTTGATAAATTGTCCATTGAACTTGGTAGTTGTTCTGCTTGTACTTGTGCTGATGTTGATGCTGCTGATATCTGTTGTTGTGTAATAGAAGGTTGTTGTGTGATCGAGGAGATATAGGTAGATTAGCAAGACAAAGAGAATATTCCCCAACACCACTTTCCTTGAACTGCAGTTTCTTGTCAAAGCTTTTGGTTAATTGACTGATTTGCGTATCATATGGAGGAGAAGTATTAGCAAGTGCTTCTCGATTGTTTGGAACCAAAGTATCCTGATGAGCTTTGACGTTGGCACAAGTTTGGGTGTTTGAATTATCAGCTGGTATAGTGATTTCCTGTCTGTCATATGGAAACTTAAGACATTGATGGTAAGTGGACGGAACAACTTGCATTTCATGGATCCAAGGATGACCCAACAAGATGTTGTATGCAAGATCCCAGTCTAAAACTTGACAAACGGTATTTTTGATAACGGGTCCTACTCTGATTGGTAGCATGATTAGACCTTTAGACGTTCTCTCCTCATCATCATAGGATTTTATAGTAATCTTCCTTCTAGGATCAATGGAGTCTTCTGCAAATCCTAATGCTTGAACCACCTTCAAGGCACATATATTTAAACCAGCCCCTCCATCTATTAGAACACGTTTAACATGAAACTTATGGATCATGACCTCTAAGTATAATGAAGAATTATGGGGATGAGTCATGGAAACATCATCTTTGTCAGAGAATGAAAGACATGTGGGTGAGGAAAAATGTCCTACCATGGCTTGAAATCGATTCACATCCAAATCCGTGGATACAGTCATTTCAAAAAGGGCTTTGTCTAAAATTTCCTTATGTGCAGGGGAAATCTTCAGGAGTTCTAAAATGGAGATTTGAGCCGGAGTTTTTTGAAGTTGGTTAACTAAGTCATATTGATGTTGAGGGAAGGTCTCAGTGGATTTTGAAGAGGTACCCTTCAAGACAACTTTAGCTTGTGCTCTTGTTGTGACATTCACTTGTCCATTGTCCACTTTCTCTTTGATTTTTATAACATTGACTCGCTCATCATCCGTATAGAGGTGACGGATTACATTGTCATCAATTTGGTTCACATTTTTGTCAGAAAACTCTCCCTTTTGATAATTTGGTAGAGGATTGCGAAATGCTTGGTGATCTTCATTGGATTTTTGTTGTCCTTCTACTGTGATAATGCCTTTGTCAATTAGGTCTTGAATAGCATGTTTCAAAGCTTGGCAGTTGTTTGTACGATGACCTCTACACCTATGGTAGTCACAAAAATAGGTTTCATTCCATGATGGAGGTTTTACACTAGGTTCATAATTGCGTTGCGGTGGTAACATAAGGACATTATTTTCCATAACCTCTTTGAAAGCATATTCCAAGGATTGCCCTAGCGGAGTGAAAGTTCTTCTATTAGAGAAGAATGAAAAGCGTTGTGGATTCGTGTTTGAGGTATTCCCTAAAGTGTTGTTGTTGTAGTTGTTCCCACGATAATTTTGGTTGTTGAGAGTCCCCTGATTGTTGTTTGTTGGAGGAGGAAGATTATTTCCTTGATTTGCGACTGAATTGACATTGTTGTAATTATTGTTACGAGTAGTATTTGGAGTATTCAGAACAAATGGCCTAGTCGTGATATGATTTGCATCTACAACACCATCGTTGACAATGTTTTTGTTGTGGGTCCAAAATTTGGACTTGTCTTGATTGTTGTAATGGTTAGATGAGCTAGGATTGTCCCTGTCAAGTTTTATTGTCCCTCTTTTGACCAATGCACTTTTGATGGTGATGGCATCCTCAATTAATTTCTCAAAGGAGGGTGGACAATGTAGATTTAAGCGATAGCTAATTTCTGAGTTTAGGCTATTGATGAAAGTAACCATTTTTTCCTTTTCTGGGACATGCCGTGGGTACCTAGCGAACATTCTTCTCCATCTTTGAAGAAAGGTAGTGAAAGGTTCACCAGGTTTTTGTGCAACTTTGCAAAGATCAATCATGGTGATTTGGTGCTGAATGTTGTAGGCATATTGTGTTATGAACAAATTGATCAATTCCTCAAATGATTGAACAGGAGGTGTAATCTTAGATAACCATTCCATAGAGTTAACTCCAAGGCTCCGAGGGAATAATCACAGTTAATAAGTATCCTTGTGGGAAAATTCCAATGTCATGTTTCGAAAGTCTCTAACGTGGTTAATTGGGTCTGTTTTCCCATTATAACGATCAAATTTGGGAATTTCATAGTGTTTAGGAAATGGAATCATGTTGAGACTTCTATCAAAAGGATAAGGACATATGTCATCCAAAGTGTATTTCTTGGTTGTGGTTCCCCCTTGTAATTCTTTGACTTGTCCTTGGAGTGCTTTAACCTATTGTGTAAAGATAGCAAAATCAGATGGGGATGTTTCTTCTTCTTTGCTTTTTAATTTCTCAGTATCAAAATCTTTAGGCAATTTAGCTCCTTGATCTGCTAAGAAAAGAAAATACTTTTCTTTGTCACGTTGTAGGATCTTTTCAAGGGCTTTAAGAAACTTGGGGTCTTGTTCAACCTCTCTAAGTTGAAGTTCTTCCTCTTGCTCACCATCACTATCTACGGGAGTTTTGTTTATGTTTTTGTTCTTATGAAACGAATTTTCCTCTCTATCAGCCATATTGTCGTCACTGAAAAGGGGATTGCGACTCACACTAAAAAGAGGACTATCACGTTCACCTTCTTCTTGAATGTTGTGTGTGGGAGTTTCTTGTTGAGATGTTTCTCCTAGTTTGTTGTGTTGAGATCTTGTAAAAATAGGCATATGTAAGAAATCCTCGGATATGATCAAAGATCACTGAAGGATTTGACTAGGATGCGTTGAATATTCAATTAAAGGTTGTGGTATATTCTCAAACTCAAGAGGTTGATTAAGATTGTGATGTTGAGACAATGCTAATCTTTGATAATAAGCTTGGGTAGCCAAAGGTTCTACAACGTAATTGTCGGTGAATCCTCTAATGTAGACTTGGTACCTGTGGAGAAATGTGTGATAATGGAGTAGGACGTCTCGACTCTTATACAAGAATTCTCTGCGATCTAAAGTCCTTTTGTAACTTAAATTTGTTTTGGGCTTCTTGATCCTATTGAAAACTGACTTTTTGATGAACTTGGTTGATTTCCACTTCCTCAACATGGGAGAGAAATTTCAGAGATTCGGGTCTGTGTACAAATTTTGACAGAAACCTAGAAGCGCTATTCTGTTTCCTAAATGCACTGCAAAAAGAGGTATATGCGCTGGAGAAATAGTCAAATGCACTGCAGAATACCTTAAATGCGTAGAAACATAAGACAAATGTGCTAAAACAGGTCCTAAATGTGCCAAAAAATAATTCAGATGCGCTAGAATAGAGTTTAAATGCGCTGCAGTTTTTCCTAGATGCGCTAAAACAGTTTTCTAAAGATAGTTTTTGACCCGTTTCAGCTGAAGTTTTTCATGTTCATTTTGGATGATCCATTATCAGAATTAATGTTCTTGAAAACATAGCAAACAGTCTGATTTAAATTGATTGTAACCAAGCACAGAATAAGACAAGCACAACCTAGGTTAGACCAGGACAATATTCACTAGATTCCACGTAACCGCATATCTGTAGCGTGTGAATTCAGAAGCTTGGCTGCACGGGCTCCCCCTTATAGTGAACTCTCTTCTCAGGCCAACCAAGCTTCCAACCCCCATGAAACTCCCATGGCGAGCTGATCACCTCTACTACAAACTGTGAAAGTGTGGATGCCTTCACACCGACTGGTGCTACGCTAGCAAATAGAAGGATTTTGGCTTACTACACAAGAGTTTTTAGTTCGGGACTCCCGTTCGAGTGGCCATACATGGGGCAAGAGATTAATCACCATTAAGGTGGCACTCCAGCCTGAAGAGGTTAAGCTCAACAGGGTTTAAGGGAGTACTACTCCGTCCGTATGACACATCCGCACAAGCAACCTTAGGTTTTCCCTTAAGATTTACATTTATATACCGGTTGGGGGTAGCTTGGCCTTAGCTCCATTGCCAATTTGAGTTGCGTTGGGATGATGAAATCCCCAGGCAGGCCCAATTTCTAGAGTCAATAACTGTTTCTCTTACACCCAGGATCGCACAAGTGCGCAAGGGGAGAGGATACTTCGATTATCAAGTTAGGGTTACACAGGGAAAAGTGGGTCTGGTTTTTTGATCACCTAGTTTGCACAAGGTGAGAGCATAATCACCTACCACTTTCAAGCATAGTCAAAAAGAGTAGACAAGTTCATTTTAGATGCACCAAAATCAAAAGTGATTTAATCTAAGTGAAGATTTTGCTTCACAACAGACATGGGGTTCATTTTAACTGCATGATAAAGGTGTGGTGACTACCCTAGATTGATTCATTTTAAATCCAGCAAGAAAGAAGAGAAAGAAATTCTATCTGCGGAAGGCGTTAGACTCAGAATCCCTGTTACAATTCGGCTGTGAAACTCTGTCACTCAAATGCGCTAAAATAGAACCCAGATGCGCAACTCTGTTACACAGATGCACGAAAACAGAACTCAAATGCGCAACTCTGTTACCCAGATGAGCGAAAACATAACCTATATGCGCTAATCTAGATGCAAATTTATTTTTTTTAAATTTTTTCGAAACATATTTAAATGCGCCAAAGAAAGTCCTATATGCGGTAACCAAATTCCTAGATGCTCTGCAAAACTTGTCAGATGCGCCGCTCTGTTTCCCAGATGCGCCGCAGAAATTCCCAGATGTGCCGAAACAGTCTTTAGATGCGCCGAGATACCTGCAAAATAAAATTTTTTGGTTCTTCCAGACGCGGTGCCGAATGACAGAAAAACCTGCAAGAAAACTTGCAAGAAAGAAGTCTAAAATGGGGGCATAGGCCCCACGGTGGGCGCCATTTAATGTGTGATTGAAAAATAAACGCGTAAATGAATTGAAACAACTATTCAAACACACCAATAGGAAATTATATCAAAACAGAACATAAGAAGTAAAGAAGTGCAAACTCAGTATTCTGCTTGCATTGTCGTCCTATTGTCCTCTATCTTTAGTGTTTTTTTTGATTCCAGCTTTGTGTTCTCAGATTGTAGGCTAGGCTCAACAAACTGTCTTCCTAAAGAATGAGATTTTGATATGATGTATGATGCAAGATTAAGCTATGATAATGGTTTGAACTAATAAGCTTGAAATAAACATGATGCTATGATAAATGAATACTAAATGAATTAAATGCATGAACTCTAATTAATTGCCTATTACCAATGCTTGGATTCACACAGGTATTTATAGAGTTTTTTGAATGATTTTGATTGGCTGTTTTGATTGACGGTTGTGATAATTCCTGGCAGATCGAATGGCTGAAGAAAGATGAAACTGAAGAGAAAATAGAAGAAACCTAAAAACAAGATTTTTCTATTTTTATGAAAGAGGAAAAAGAAAAGAAGATAAGAAATCATCTTTCTTTAAAAGAATAAAAGAAAGATTTAAAGCTGATAAATAATGAATTAAAAATTCAAATATTTATTTGTGGAGGATATTCACTTTTTTTAATTAAATTAAATATTTAATTAAGCTTTTAAAAGCAGAAGAAAGTTTGTGATAAGAAAAGAGCTTTAATCAGGTTTTTATTGAAAAAAGCAAAAGATCTCATAATTAAATAAAATATTTAATTATGATATGAGAAGATTGCACAATTAAATAAAATACCTAATTGTGATTTAGAAAGAAAGCATAAGATATTTTTAATTAAATAAGATTTATTTAATTAAATCACTTTTATGAAATTAATTAAATGAAACGTTTAATTAATTAGAAGAAGAAATTAAAATAGAAGAAAAGGATATTTAAATTTAATTAAATCAAAAGATTTAATTTAAATTTAGACAATGATAACTAATTTAAATAAATAGACTGTATTTATTTAATTAATTAAGTGGACATATGAAAATAATTAAATAAAATAAATTTATTTAATTATGAAGGAAGAATAAGATGAATGAACAATATAATTAAATTAATTAAATTTAATCATATGTAGAGGATTTTAGAAAACTAATTAAATAATAAATATTTAATTAATTTCCAGGATTATAGACATGACCATTTTTATGCGTATACACATTCTATATAACCTGATAACAATTTAGACGATAGCAGCTATAACCTCAAGAAGTATTGCATTACAACATTCGTCTGTGATGTTCTTGATTATCACTTCTTACAGATATCCTAGCATACAATTCTTATAATTCATTAATCTCATACAAGCACTTACATCAATTCATTGAATCAATAAGCAAGCATGAAACTAAACATCCATCAGGTAATGATGGAGACAAATGAAAGAAATCCTTGATTACTTTCAATCATAACTCATAATACACATACAAGGAGAGACAATAACCATGAAACTGATATTACTCTGTATTATAAATGCTATATCATTATCAGTCTTACATGCATAAGTATGAACTCCAAAAGAAACTTAAAACAAAAACTCTAAAATTTGCTTCATATTATCTTGACAAACTAATAGTATTAACTCAAAATTTTTAAACTCCCATGCTATTGGTCTTGAATTCTTTCTTATAGAGATGAAGGAGCAAACAAGCATCAGACCAGATAGTACACATGCAATGATCCCATTGGACCACTTGCAACAATATTCCCCTTTTAGTTATACTTGAGTCTTCAGGTGGAGAAAATAAACATGAGGCAGAGTTAACCTCAAATCTTCGTGGAAAATAGGTCCCACCTCAAAAGACATCATTAGTCTGTTACAACAGTTACAAGATATTCCCCATGTGTTCAACATGCCAACTTTGGGAGAATCAAAACAACAAAACTTACGAAGCAAGGAAAGGAAAGTAGAAAAGAGTCAAAATTTGTTAATCCACAATTAGCACCATGTGCTATTCATTTGAAATTAAGGAGAGAATAATATTCTACCATGTTATACAAAAAACCTAATCTGTACTACATTCAAGCTATGCATTATTCCTCTCTTGTCCATTATTCTCCTTATTCAATGATCCACACATAGATTCACTCTGTGTATTTCTCCAACCAAGTGTTGTATTCTTCCTCAGTGGACCATTTAATATTCAACAAATCCTGCACCTTGGTAATGTACTGAGAGTACCTTACATAAATTAAAATCTTGGCCTCCTTAACAAACATATCCATTTTTTATTCAATTTCCACCATTGTGTCAATATTTGAATTGAGCAAGATGTAATTAGTGATTGACAAGGTCATCATAGCCACTCCAAGCATTCCTCCCAAATCTGTCTTCCAGGTGTCAAATGGATGTAGTTCACCTTTTGGATTCAATATTTGAGGCATTCCCTACTCCTCCATCTCCTTGAATATTTTCAACTTACTCTGGAGTTGTATACCTAAGTTTCCATGGAAAGTAGTTACTCCATTTATTGAGTCAATAGTTTTCAAGATGTTAGGAATATTTGTGGGTGCCTCAGGGTCCTCATTCATTTTTGGAATAATTTATTTCAAAGAATTTACCCTATCAATCCAATTATTCCATTCATTTCGAGAGGCCTCTTGTACTTGCAGATACTTTGTATTTACCTCATGAATATTCTTATACATGGCCCATAAATCATTAGCCCTGTGGACCAACTTGGTCACCCTATACCTTAGCACATCCTCAAAAATTTCACTGGCCACCCTAACTGTTTCCAGTTTGTCCGGCTTGACATTTTCCTTCTTAGTAGTCAACTTTTGTTTCAAATCATCAATTCTTAGGGCCAAAGTCTCCCTACCTTGTGTAGACATATCAAATGAAGAAGAAGAAGAAGGTTGAGTCATTATTTTCTAAGTAGCCTGAACAATGGCTCTCATTTGATTCAACTCATTCAAGGCCTTATTATATTCCTTAACCAAGGATTCATATTTTTTCTAAGAAATATGTGTAGTATCCACACTAAGCATTGCAACATGTGCAATTAACTAAACTTCCTAGATTGGAGTTATGCCAGTAGCTCTCTTAATTACTAGTGAACCAATAAATTCTTCAATAGGCCTAGCAACCTCATGTTTACTAGTATTAGGTGCCATAGACCAAATTTCAACAATATGCAACTTTGGACTATATCCAAAACCAAATACTTTATCCTCAAATTGATCTTCAGATATCAAAGCTTGAGGATCTCTCCTAACTGCATCATATGCTATGGTAGGAGTGATAGTACATCCTGGTAACAACATGATTCCACTATCTTTAACAATTCTTCAAGCTTTAGTGGGAGTAATAGCTGCAACTCTTCCTCAACTTTCTCAGCTTCCTCTTGATGTGAAGGGTCAACATTGACTCGAGCTGATTCAAGTCTCTCTTCTTTACTCCACTATTGAATCATAAACTCCTGAAATTCTTTGGCTTGTAGAAATTTTTCATCAACCAAAAACTCATCACTCTCCCTAATCTTGGGATCATCATCATTTTCTCTATCATACTGCCACTTGACAATCCTATCAAGAGGAACATCTGAACTATGAGTTTCTTCAATATGAGGAAGGGGAAATTTCTACTCCACCTCCTCATTTTCTAGCACATGTTCTACCATTTGTTCCTCCTTGACCTCTTGAACATCTATAGGTTGTTTTTGGATATCTATATCTTGTTGTTGTTGTTGTTCTAAGAGGACTTTGGCTTTGTCTATAACCTACTTTACCTTTACCTAAAACTCACCAAATTGATAATCCCTTATCATAGTAAAGGCCCTCGCCAAGGGGTTTGCAATTACATTGTATGGACTGATGTAGAAGGTATTCCTTTTCATAATATTCTCCTCAAGGTTTGTCATAGCTGTCCATTCTCTTTTCCTAGCCATGACAACCTCATCACTTGTTAGATTTCTTAGTACATCATCTCTATAGAAGAATTCATGATGTATGATGCCTAAGCCCTTTTTTCTTCTTCTTCCTGCCACAAAACCTTTTGGATCAAAAAATATAATCTCATCGATAGGAATTATGAGATTATTTACCATAATGCCAAACTTTTCATACCCCTCAGGGGCAGTGATCTTGAAATAAGCAAAAGTACACTAGGGATGTATTACAGTGCCCTTTTTTCCTTTTCTAAACATTTCATAATCCATGACATCAATTTTCCACATGAGCTCCATGAAATCCAACCTGTCTGAGACATGCAGGGGTAGACAATGAGGTGCCACCTTATCTCCATAAGCCCTGATCAAAGTGTATTCAAAATGTAGAAACCAGTTAGCCCAATTATGTGTTGCTTTAGAGCCTAGTACATCCTTTGGGTGCACAAGACTTTTAATTTATAGATAAAGTTTGAATCTAGGTGCTACACCCAATGAATCTAAGATACCATATCTTACAACATTGGAAAACAAGATGTAGTTGGAATTGGAGCAATCTTGATCCTAAATGTATGTCCACATTTGTACAGGGATAGTATTATTCTCACTGTCTTGAACTTTCAGATTTAGTTTCTTTTTCCACTCATAATCACCTTCCCATAGGAGCATATGCATCAATAAAGAGTAATGGGGAAAACAAAAAGAGAGCACCTCCTTTTTCAAATTGAGGAAGTCCTCATGCATTCGTTCAACAACAAAGTTAGCATAATCAAAACCAGTGTTTCAATTATAGTCTTGTATATCTGCCACCATCACCAATAAATAAAGAGCTATCCTAAGCCAGTACTTGATTTAAACAATAATAAGTGTTTTTGAAATAATCTTCAAATTATCCACACTCAAAAGGTTCAACATCCTTAGCAGTAAATCTTTCCCTGCTCCTTTTGTGTCATACAAGCAATACTTCTTTGAATGCAAATTTTCTCTTTTCATATTCAGCATACAAGTCAGCTCGTCTGAACTTTGTAGTGTAATTGGGATTTAACCCAAATACTTCTATCATGTCTTATCCTTTGTCACCTCCAGAATTATATCACCATTTTCATTTCAAATTTTCCTATCAGTAGGGTTATAGTGCCTTGCTAGCTCCATCATTAAATCAACTTCTAAAAAAACATTCAAAACCACCAACCTTCCAAGGTTCAACCTCCATAAATAGTATGCAGGCTTAATAGAATTTTTCCTATTGAAAGCATACCAAAAATATTTCTATCCACTTTGGGGTTGGGGTTTTTCACCAATTTTTCCAACATTATCAATTAACCTAGTGGTCACAACAACTTGTCCTGTGGGCCTTTTACCAATTCGTGAGCCTCCTTCTTTGACACCTATAGAGGCCTCTTGCATAATTTTTTCTATTTCTTTCTTTGCACTCCTAGACCTTGTGGAAGCCACAGGGGTACTTGGAAAAGGGCTAGGCACAGTCACTGGCTTAGGCTTAATTTTAGCTGAAGCATGTTGAGTTTTAAGTCTTTTAACCCTCTTCTATTTTGGTTTCCTTTCTGGTCTAACACTAGATTCACTAGACTCTTGGTCACTCATGCTTGTAACACAAGTGGAACTAGGGTTTACAATTTCTTACGACCAAGTGAAAGCCTTCACAATTATGATAGGACAAAACACTATCATTGAACATGACACCTTTCTTCACAATTTATATAGTGCTCAGTCACCAAATTGAAACTACCAGAAATGGATAAATTGCTAATTCCACCAATTTTACTACTAACCTTCTAGGGTAGTCACCTTACTATTTCAATTAGAAGGAGATATTAGTTTTGCTTACCCAGATGAAAGCAGTGTCATTCTGGTTACTGATAACTTCTAGAGCCTGGATCACAATTTCTTTTTCTTTTGGTATTCTTTCCACTTGCCAGTGAATTCAAATGCACAATCAACTAGGTATCTACTTTCTGTTACGACCGAGAGAGAAGTGTGTCAAAATTAATACTTGATAGTAAGCTCGTGCGAGCAAACTGACAATTAGCCATTCAGGTTTAAACCTTGATTGTTGATCCTTCAGCTTTAAAACTACATCAATGGTTATTAATCCATCTCACCACCTTTCTCTTTTCTTTATACGAAATCCTCAATATTTTTCCACATTGCCTCTTTCTGTAGTGGTTGTCACCTGTCGCTAATTTACTTCATTCTCATCCAACTTTATCAGCGATGCAAGTCTTTTATGCGATAAAATCTCAACCCTTAGATCTGTGGCGAGTTTCTCGATCACGTTCATCTCCATCACTCCTCACTAATTCAATTTTGCACCTTGGCTTTTATTAGCGACAAGAGATGAAAGAACTATATTTTGACATGTACACTTGCATAGACAATTAATGGAACAAAAATATATCACAAATAATATTTATTGAAGTTAGAGAGAGAAACATTCTTAAAAGGAACCATATCGCTCATCGCTAATCCTCCTCATAAGGTTTGAAAACAATTAGTGATGAGAGATTATCCTAATATTATTACATATCACATATTGCTAATCAAAAACTTAGCACTCAAAACAAATCCGCGAGATGCGATGCAATTGGAAACTCATCTCCTCACTCATTGCTGATTTAAGACAATCACTTCATAAAACATTTGCGATAAGCAATCAAAAATATGAACACAAAGCTAGAGGGCATTTCTCATCGCTATTACAACTTTAAGAGGTTAGAAATCATTAGCGATAGGCAATCCCTTAATAATACTGAGAACCTTGCTCATCGCTTTTTATAACTGGAAGTTTATGGAGCTATTTACGATGATTGATATCAAAGAAATATCACCTCATCGCTCATCAGTGATTTAAAACATACATTTCAAAAGTGATCAATGATGAGCGGTAAAGACAAAAGGCCGATTGAACTTAAGTGAAAACTTTTAGGCATGTGTTCATAAGTTGTTTTAATGGAGGGGGCTTCCTAGGGTGATACTAAAAATAGAAAGGACTTAAAAACCCCAAGATAATTATAAAAAAGGTTTCTGGATTATTGGTTAGGGAACCAGTTTCCTGATAGTAAATAGTGACCGACATCGGGCAATAGGGAGTCAACAACAAAATAGAATGTTCAAGTGTTTTAAGAGAATGAATCCTAAAACCCTCCTAAATGCAACAGGGGTTTAAGATGGGACATGAGAATTAAGGTTTCATCAGTGGCTCTGACTGGGGATGTATGCCTCTTGCAGGCATGGTGAGATCCCAAGAATCTCACCTTGAAGTAGACCAAAATGTGGATTAAAACCAAAGGACCCAAACTGGGGAACTACCTAGACAAGGTAGCAAGACCAAAACAAAACAAAAATCAAACACACCTATATATATAATATACAAAATAGAACATACATGGAGAATAACATACTCAGGAGAAGTATGGCTTTAAGAACTGTCCATGTACTGGTAGTTCAAAAAGTTCACTTGTTAGGCTCTGAAGGAAATATGAATCTTCTCCATGAGTGTTGACTATCAAATAAAGTCCATTCCATAATGGTTCAAATTTCCCATGCTTTCCCTTATCCCGAGCTCTTGCATTCCAGGCTAACACCATGCTATTTACTTCACACTTTTTGGGAGAAGCTCTCTTGTCATATAAACACAGTCACTATATCTGCCCAGAGCACTAGTTTTAATTTTGAATCCCAAGCCTTTTTGTTCTTCTCCATAACTCTTGATTATCTTCATCAAGCTCTTATTACTAGACTTAGCTTGATTATTTCCTTGAGGATGGTAAGGTGAAGAATAAGAAACTTGTATGCCATGTCTTTCAGAAAAGTCTTTGAATTCATCTAATCTAAAGCAAATAGCATTATCTAAGATAATTCTTTGTGGGACTCCAAATCTGATAAGAATATTATTTAACAAACAAAAACTACCACCTTGCTTGTTGCCTTCTTTGAAGGTATTGCTTCCACCCACTTTGTAAAATAATCAGTGGCAGCAAGAATCCATGAGTGAATTCCACTAGATTTCTTTGCTACTTCTCCAATGAAGTAAATTCCCCATTGTTGGAAAGGGGATTCAACTGTCATGGGCCCAAGTGGTAAATTTCCTGAGAACTTCAATTTTCCTGAGAATTGTTGACAAGCATCACTAGTTTTAACAAATTTGTGAGCATCTTTAAAAGCAGTGGGCCACCAGAATCTAGCTCTCAAAATCTTGTATGCAGTAGTCTTTGCCATGTAATGACCACACACACCCCATTGTGCATTTCCTGTAGAAGTTCCAATGCTTGTTTTCCATGTACACATTTCAAAAGTAATCCATCCAAGCTTCTCCACCATATATCATTGTCAATAATCACATAATTGATAGCATGCAATTTCAATGTTCTTTTTTCATTATCGGCCATATCAATAGGACATTGCAAAGTTTGCAAATATTGGATAATTCTTCTATACCATCCGCATGTTTGCATATCACAGAGAGGTGCAACATCAATTATTTCAGTCTGATTAACTTGATTAGCTTCCAAATTTTCCTCTACCATTAACTTGGCTAGGCCCTATCCTCTTGCTAATTTGGTAATCTGAACATTAATATTAAATTCCCGGATCGTGTTGATCCATCTACACCTTCTGCTTGTTGTCTCCTATTGAGTAAAAATGTCCTTCACAGCTGCACTTGGTACAAAAGCTATAACTATATCCCCTTGTAGGTAAGTTATGAAATTATTCAAAACCTTCACCAAAGCATATGCTTGTTTCTCAATAGTGTCATACTTCAATTTTGTATCTTGTAAAGATTTTCTAAAAAATACAATTGGCTGTTCAAAACCCTACTCATTTTTTTGTAGTAAGACAACAATAATAGTATGAAAAGAAGCAAAAGAGAAAATGTGCATTGGTTTAGAGAATTCAGGAGACTTCAAAATTGGAGCCTCTTTAATATCTTGTTTTATCTTCTTGAAAGCCTGACTAGGCTCTTCAATCCAAAGTACCTTTTCACCCTTCAACATTTTGGAAATAGGTCTTGTAATTTCTGCAAAGTTGGTTATAAACCTTCTCAAAAAAATTATTTGCCCAAAAAATAACTGGATGCCCTTGACATTTTTTGGCTGAGGAATCTTGTCAATGGATGCCACTCTTGTAGGGTCTATTCATCTTGATATACAAAGATATTCCATATTCTAGTGACCTGATAAAAACTTTTTCTAAATGCATGCAATGAACCTCTTCTTTCTTAGAATAAGTGGTCAATTCATCTTGATATTTGATATACAACCA
>VDFB02282221.1:0-17227 GCA_007258455.2 Sequoia sempervirens | reverse complement strand
ATTCATATCTTGTGTGTGTTGGAATATATTTTTGCATTATCCTTTGCATCTAAGGTCACATAATACCTTTTTTGCATTAGGACTTTAATGCTCTAAGTCTCCTTCCTCATACATCTAGACAAGGTTGTATTACGTACTGGGCACGAAAGACACCGCCACCTTGGTCCTTATACCTTGGTGCATAACCTAGTGCTATATCAAACATCATGGTTGCTCACTTTCATTGCAGCATAACGCATCCTTTCATCTCCTTCATCCATATTCTCTCTTACATCATTCAACTTATCCCTCCTTTATCATTTCATTTCATTTCGAGAGAATACCTGTGTTTGTCCAACCCACCTAGCCTCTCGAGGGGGCATCATTGACATAAAAAATTAGAAACATATCAGAGGCAAAAAAATTTATTTTCTTTGAAGCAATATGTTTCACACATCACTTCAAAGAGGGGCAAAATGTATACGCATAAAAATGGTCATGTCTATAATCTTGGCAATTAATTAAATATTTATTATTTAATTAATTTTTCTAAAAATCCTTTACATATGATTAAATTTAATTAATTTAATTATATTGTCTATTCATCTTATTCTTTCCTTCATAATTAAATAAATTCATTTTATTTAATTATTTTCATAATGCCCAATTAATTAATTAAATAAATACATTTTATTTATTTTAAATTAATTATCAACAAGCAATTTAAATTGATTTTTTGATTTAATTAAGTTTAAATATTTCTCTTTCTTCTATTTTAATTTCTTCTTCTAATTAATTAAATGTTTCATTTAATTAATTTCAAAAAAAGTGATTTAATTAAATAAACCTTATTTAATTAAAGGATCTTATGCTTTCTTTCTAAATCACAACTAGATATTTTATTATCTTATGTTTTCTTCTCATATCATAATTAAATATTTTATTTAAATATGAGATCTTCTACTTTCTTCAAAAACCCTAATTAAAGCTTTATTCTTATCACAAATTTTCTTCTGCTTTTAAAAGCTTAATTATTTAATTAAGAAAAGTTGAATGTCATCCACAAATAAATAATTAAATTTTAATTCATTATTTATCAGCTTTTAAATCTTTTAAAGAAAGATGATTTCTTATCTTCTTATCTTTTCCTCTTTCATAAAAATGGAAAAATCTTGTTTTCAGGTTTTCTTCTATCTTTTTCTCTTCAGTCTCACCCATCTTTAGCCATTCAATCTGCCAAGAATTATTACAACCACAATCATATTAGCCAATCGGGCTTTTGAAAACTCTATAAATACAACCTCTCACAATTCATTTAGGGGGTTGATTCTTAAGTATCCTCACTTTGTCAAAATTATTCTTCAAATATTCTATCTTTCATCCATCATTCTCCTTCAAACCTTTACCATATCGTTATGCTACTGAAGTGAACAACCAACATTCCTCCATTATCAACCTTCAAAATCTTGCATTCTTAGTATAGTATGCATTTATTTTTAAATCTCGTTCTTTAGTAGTCATTTTGTGGAGCTTAGCATACAAATCGGAGAGCTTTAGCAAAAATACTGGAGATAGAGGACAATGGGACATCTTCAAAGGAGCTGCTGCCTTTGATTTAAAGTTTCATTGGTGTCTTGAATAGTTGTTTCAATTCATTTACACATTTATTTTTCAATCACACATTAAAATATTCTATTTAAATATGAGATCTTCTACTTTCTTCAAAAACCCTAATTAAAGCTTTATTCTTATCACAAACTTTCTTCTACTTTAAAAGCTTAATTAAATATTTCATTTAATTAAGAAAAAGCTGAATTTCATCCACAAATAAATAATTGAATTTTTAATTCATTATTTATCAGTTTTTAAATCTTTTCTTTTATTCTTTTAAAAGAAAGATGATTTCTTATCTTCTTATCTTTCTCTTTCATAAAAATAGAAAATTGAAGCTGTGTTTCTATTTTCTCTTCGCTTCTTCCATCTTTCTACCATTCAATTTGCCAGAATTATTACAACCGGCCAATCATATCAGCCAATCATAAGCTTTTGAAAACTCTATAAATACAACCTCTCACAATTCATTTAGGGGGTTGATTCTTAAGTATCCTCACTCTGTCAAAATTATTCTTCAAATATTCTATCTTTCATCCATCATTCTCCTTCATTTAGAGAGCAACACCATTTGAATGCATACCAACAAATGATGTCTCAGAGCTATAATCACAAAGTAAAGCCACATACCTTTCAGGTGGGTGATCTGGTTATGAAAGAAAATCCATGAAATCAGCAAGACAGAGAAAAGAAAGGAAAGTTTGAACCAAATTGGCTAGGCCCTTATGTGGTTATTGCAGTCTATGGTTCAGGAGCCTACAAGTTATCAATACCAGAAGGGGACCTCTTTGATGAACCCATCAACAACATGCACCTTAAGAAATACTATGTTTGCCGTAACAAGTCCTCAAGAAATCCAAAAACAGCCAGAAAAGTCTTTGAAGAAATCCAAAACAGCAGTAACAAGTCCTCAAGAAATCCAAAACAAACAGAAAAGTCCCTAAGAAATCCAAAAATAGCGTAAAAGTTCCTCAAGAAATCCACAAACAAAGGTAAAAAATCCTCAAGAAACTAAAACAAAGAGAAAAGTCCTGAAGAAATCCAAAAACAGCAGAAAAAGTCCTGAAGAAATACAAAAACAGCAGAAAAAGTCCTAAAGAAATACAAAAATAGCAGAAAAAGTCCTGACAGAAAAATACAAAAAAAAAAATCAAAAAGATGTCATAGGGTGAAAACCTGGCAATCAGGCAGTCTATTGACAGAAAAATACAAAAAAATCAAAAAGATGTCATAGGGTGAAAACCTGGCAATCAGGCAGTCTATTGACAGAAAAAAATACAAAAAAAGAAAAAATCAAAAAGAAATCAGAAAAATGCAATAAATACAGAAAGTGAAAATCTGGCAAACAAACGCTATCTGTACCTCTCCATCTATTAGTTCCTGTTTTGCACTTTATCCTTTCAAGCTTTCTTTTCTTCGCATCCTTTTCCACATCTTAGGGTCATAAATTGCATCATCCCGCTGTCATTTTGCCCAGAGTGATAAAATGTCTTACCATGGCTTGACTATTGTACAGATTTCTTTTCCGCAAGTCGTGCCAACAAACGGGGTAGAAATTTAACTGGGGGCACTTAACTTTCAGAGCATACCAAAACAGCTAGACTATGTCCTAGGATCCGAGCATACAAACAAACAATCAACTCACTTGAAACATCATTCGATCATCGAGCCTTCTCATGAAACACTTTTCAATAGATATCATATCATTGTCTATTGGATGATCCAAAAATCTGAATAATGTATAAAATAATAGTATTACATTTTGAATAGAGGTTGTTTGATTTTCGATATCATTACTCTGGAGCACACTCGATGATGTACTGAACTAGAGTGGCAAGGAACGAGAATGACTTTTTCTTTGTCTGCTGTCTTGAGGTTAATGGTCAATCTGATGCAAATATGTCACAGGACATGACGACCAAAGCAATATCATCGATGACAGTTCCACATTTGCATCAGAAAGGTGGTTAATCTTTGTCTGTTTACGCAAGAAATGCTCAGGTCATCTCGGTTCAATTATACCTTGATGCTTGTGTTCGCTTGCTATATCAAAAATCATGAAAGTCGTACTCTGGTCATCATTGGTGCTAACTTCCCCTCTGATGCTTGTACATACTTCCAACATTTTAAAATGTTCTAGGATGATGCAAGAAGGCTTATAGCAGGCTCAACAAACTGGTTAGTTTTTTTTAGTTGCATATTTATTACATCATTGTATATATTTGCATATTGGATTCACATCAGTGTCTTGAAAGGCTGAATGAGGGCATTAACGGTTGTCATGTAGTTTTGAGCTTTTTGTGGAGGACATTTGGACAGTTGATTCATCATCTCATTTTATCATTTCATTTTTTGTCATTCCATTCCTTCATTTTTCATTACATCATCCTTTATCATGTCTTTCATTCATCTTTATTGTTATTATTTATCCTCGTCTTTTTCGTTCATTTTATCATTCCCATTTTCCATGCATCTCATTCAGTACCATTTTCATTTTATCCTTATCATTTATCATTTATCATTTTATCATTTATCATTTATCATTTATCATTTTATCATTTATCATTTATCATTTCATTTTCATCATCGTCATTATCATTTTATCATTATCATTTTCATTTTATTTTTCTCATATATCATTATCATTTTATCCTTATCATTTATCATCTTTATCATTTATCATTTATCATTTTATCATTTATCATTTATCATTTATCATTTCATTTTCATTTCATCATCGTCATTATCATTTTATCATTATCATTTTCATTTTATTATTTTCATATATCATTATCATTTCATCCTTATCATTTTCATTTTACCATTATCCTCATCATTATCATTCTCATTCCATTCATTTTTATCATTACCGTATCATTTATTATTCATTATCATTCCATCACCATTCTCATTTATCATTTAATCATTTTATCATCTCATATCATTTCATTACCATTATCATTTATCATTTTATCATTTATCATTTGTTATTATATTATTTCATTATCATCACATTACCATTTTCATTACATAAACATTACAAAAACATATCATTTATCTTTTCACCACTATCATTATTTCATATCACCTTCATTATCTATCATGTCACGATGCATTTCATACATTGAAAAATTCAAAAAAATAACATCTCACATATATACATCATCACAAATCATTGCATTCACATCATAATCACTAAACCATCCTGCATCATAAGATTAGTCCGCATATATAATAAAAACATACCAAAATCCATCTCATATCATACATACATACAAGTAACATCCATATCACATCACAAATGCATCAACATATCATCATCAATACCATCATTGCTGCATATCATCTCTCATCAAAATAATACAAGTGTCCAATGTCCAAATGAAACTAAAAGGTTCAAAACATAATACATACGACATGATCAAAACTCAATATACATAATAAATCGGTCCCAAACGGCTAACTGGTGGATGCCCCCGAAGGAGCTGGTCCGGAAGGCGGCGACCTGCCACTCGTACCTGCATCAGGATCTCGTCGAGGCCCTATAACCTCTCTACCATGTGTCGATGTCTGTGATCGGGTCCTGGTCCTGCTATGAGATCTGGGATAAGGCTCTCGCTGCTCGGGAGGGCATAGCTCCTCGTATCAAACTCTATAGTACTCGGCCTCTCTAGCTGCCTCAAATCCCTCTATAATGGCCTCCTACAATGAGGTACTCTCTACGGTACCCATAAGTCTCTGGGCCACACCCTCGGCCTCTAGTGCTCGCCATCTAAGGGCATCCCTCTCTGCCATCAACTGTGCCACCTGGAATCGTAAGTGTATCCGAACTCAGACTCAGGCTCGTGCTCAGCCGGCCTGCATGAGCTCAACCTATAACCGGGCTCGCAAGGCCTATGAATCGCATATCATACTGAGCTCGGAGCTAACTCTCAGAGTCAGCCTCCGCCCTTCCATACCTCTGGCTGTAAGGTGGAGTACTCTGTATATGCTGCCTGATATGCAATGCATGGTCCCCATCCTACATCCCCCTTGCGTCGCCCATAATAAGAACGCCCTGGGGCATCCCCTGTGTGAATCCAAACTGCCTCAGGACATGTAATGCCAAAAATCTCTCAATGATAAAGGGTGTTTGCCCTATCAGATAACGTGGTCTACAAACAAAAGGCATCTCTAGGTGATCAGTCGCCCATGCCTCGCAGTCTGTGTAAGGTCTCCATACCACTGCATCGACATCATCCAAAACCCGTCGCCAGTACTCTACCTTGCCCAGCCTTTGCTGGACAACTGCACCGGAATAGGCATACACATACGGCCTCCCTGTTGGTCTCGCTCTCGTGCACAGTGGTCTCGTGACTGCAATGTGCTCCCACGCCCAGATCTGTAGCAATGTCACTCCACTCGCCAAGCTAGTGGATCCTCTGTAGACAATCCGATGGAGATCGTGATACATATCGGCCAAGACACAACTCCCCCAGGAAAACCTCCATGGCTGTGTAATCATCCACTCCAACATCCTCCCCCAACCAACTGCGAATCCCTTCGACCGATGGTCCGGTCCAAGGAAGCCTCCGATGAATGCAGCCAACACAGCCACTAACGCAGGATACCTACTGAAATCCTCCCAGTCTATCCAGTAACCATATATGCCCGGATCGCCACATATCCGCTGAAGTGTCGCGGTACCACCAATCTCCTTGTGGTCATACACCACAAGGGCACCAACAACCGGAATCCCAAGAATCCTGTACACATCCTCGGGCATCACACTCATCTCACCCGTCGGCAGGTGAAAGGTGTTATGCTCTGAATGCCATCTCTCTGCCAAGGCGGTCAACAGTCCCCTGTTGGCCCGAATGCCTCGTGGCATAGCTAACAATGGTCCCAATCCACAATCTGCTATCAACTGTAACTCAGCAGGAGTAAGCTCTCCTATCCGCTCCCAACATAGTGGGAACCGCTCTCTAACCTGGAGGCTTTTAAAAGCC
Organism: Sequoia sempervirens; assembly: GCA_007258455.2. NCBI lineage: Eukaryota > Viridiplantae > Streptophyta > Pinopsida > Cupressales > Cupressaceae > Sequoia > Sequoia sempervirens. The sequence continues at coordinate 10,649 of VDFB02282221.1, read as the reverse complement.
TCCTATTTTGTTTGACCATAACAAGGAACACATCAATCAGACCCATATCACATGATCTATCTACCCAACAAAACATACCAAAGACCCATATCAAGTGCTACATCAATCTATCTGAATATCAAATCAAGTTACTCTATCATCTTCTACTATTTGTTTTTTTTCTTTTCCAGAAAGCAAATTTATCAACACACAAATCATTTCCTATTTGTACTTCAAGCATGAATGCAAATTTGTATCCTCATTTACTATTTGATTTCTATCGCAGAAAACAAATTTATCGAAACATCTACTCTTTGTTTTTCAATCGCGAGAAGCAAAGTTATCAAACTCACCTCAATTAATCAATCCTTTTTCCTCTTTGTTGATCCGTCACAAAGTTATCCGCTATCTACTCTTTTTTTTCTATTGTGGCAGCAAAGTTATCAGTTCTCTATCAGATTTTCTATCATATCCGCATGATGGTCTTACAATTTATCTATCTATTGACTACGGAAGCAATTTTAAACATCATTTTTCAAAACACAAGCGTTCCAGGGAAAATTTCCTAAATGCGCAATTCTGTTGCCCATATGCGCTAAAACCCAGATGCGCTAAAGTTTTTCTCATATGCGCTAAACTGTTTCCTCGATGCGCTAAAACTCTGGATGCACTACTCTATCTCGCGGACGCGCCACTCTAACTCCCATATGCGCAACTCTATCTAATGCATAACCCTAACCCTAGATGCGCAATTTGTGCCCTAGATGCGCTACAGGATCAACTAAGCCGACTTTCGCCTAAATGCGCAACTCTACCTATCGGATGCGCTAAAAGATCAATTTTCACCCTGCTCCTATATGCGCTACGGAAATTTCTATATGCGCTACAGAATTTATCGAATGCGCTAAAACTTTTCATATATGTGCTAAAACGTGCGAAAAAAATGACAGTCGATCTAAAACATTTACAAATTTGATCCAAAATGCAAAATTCGAAATCACAAACGATCGAATCACTCACCGGTGGTCCATATGCAGCTGGTCTCTGGTATTGTCGCGCTCGCTCAAATCTATGCCTGTGCACTGGGATCTCCATCTCGCCAAGTCACTATCAGAGCTCACTTTTTACTATAGCAGCAGAGTGAAAATGACACTTCATTTTACCCCTTTTACCTTATAAGGGTCCTTTTAGGGTGGGCATTAATGACATTTTCCTTCATTTCCATATTATTTTTCACTGGGCCTTCATAATCAGCATCTATCGGGAGCTAAATCACAGTTCCCCTACCAATATCAACCTCATCTTCCGTAATTTACCTCCCGAGGGGGCATCATCGACATCAAAAATCATAAACATATCAGGGGAAATTTTTTTTATTATTTTCTTTGAAGCAATGCGTTTCACACATCACTTCAAAGAGGGGCAAAATGTATACGAATAAAAATGGTCATGTCTATAATCCTGGCAATTAATTAAATATTTATTATTTAATTAGTTTTCTAAAATCCTCTACATATGATTAAATTTAATTAATTTAATTATATTGTTCATTCATCTTATTCTTCCTTCATAATTAAATAAATTTATTTTATTTAATTATTTTCATACATCCACTTAATTAATTAAATAAATATAGTCTATTTATTTAAATTAGTTATCATTGTCTAAATTTAAATTAAATCTTTTGATTTAATTAAATTTAAATATCCTTTTCTTCTATTTTAATTTCTTCTTCTAATTAATTAAATGTTTCATTTAATTAATTTCATAAAAGTGATTTAATTAAATAAACCTTATTTAATTAAAAATATCTTATGCTTTCTTTCTAAATCACAATTAGGTATTTTATTTAATTGTGCAATCTTCTCATATCATAATTAAATATTTTATTTAATTATGAGATCTTTTGCTTTTTTCAATAAAAACTGATTAAAGCTCTTTTCTTATCACAAACTTTCTTCTGCTTTTAAAAGCTTAATTAAATATTTAATTTAATTAAGAAAAGCTGAATATCCTCCACAAATAAATATTTGAATTTTTAATTCATTATTTATCAGCTTTAAATCTTTCTTTTATTCTTTTAAAGAAAGATGATTTCTTATCTTCTTTTCTTTTTCCTCTTTCATAAAAATAGAAAAATCTTGTTTTTAGGTTTCTTCTATTTTCTCTTCAGTTTCATCTTTCTTCAGCCATTCGATCTGCCAGGAATTATCACAACCGTCAATCAAGACAGCCAATCAAAATCATTCGAAAAACTCTATAAATACCTGTGTGAATCCAAGCATTGGTAATAGGCAATTAATTAGAGTTCATGCATTTAATTCATTTAGTATTCATTTATCATAGCATCATGTTTATTTCAAGCTTATTAGTTCAAACCATTATCATAGCTTAATCTTGCATCATACATCATATCAAAATCTCGTTCTTTAGGAAGACAGTTTGTTGAGCCTAGCCTACAATCTGAGAACACAAAGCTGGAATCGACAAAAACACTAAAGATAGAGGACAATAGGACGACAATGGAAGCAGAATACTGAGTTTGCACTTCTTTACTTCTTATGTTCTGTTTTGATATAATGTCCTATTGGTGTGTTTGAATAGTTGTTTCAATTCATTTACGCATTTATTTTTCAATCACACATTGAATAGCATTCATTATAGCTATTCATCCATGGTGAGTGCTATAAATAATTTTGACAATGACAAGAAAAGAGCTATTCCACTTTTGGAAACATGGATCCCTAGGATGGATGTCAATTGGATCTAAGTAGATGATAACCCCCCTGAAAAGTTTAAGCCCACTCATACTCTTGTAAGTAAAATTGAGGATTATAGAGGAAACATTGAACCTTTGGAAATCAAAATAAGGGAATTGGTAAATTCCTAAGTTCATAAGTCACATCATGGTCTCCTCCCATCCATTATAAGGGATGATGGTAGCATAAAAACCCTATAGGAGTGGAGAGATGAAACTAGTAAAACCATTGTAAAGCAAGCAATTTCAATCTGTCAAAAAGGTGATATGGGTACATTGAAAATAAATATGGATATGTTGATTCATGCAGAGATTGTCTTATCATAATTTTATAGGGAGTCCAATCAAATTGTTACCAAGTACTCGCCTTATAGAGAAAATATTGATGAGGTCATGATTTTCAACTAGCCTACTAAAGAGGAATTCTTGTCATGGAGAGATAAGTACTTGGAGGTGGTGGTGATATAAAATTTTTGATTTTGAAGTCTGCAATCATGATGAATAACGGATCAATGAAAATGCACTACATAGCTTGGATTTATTACAGATTAGGCTTTTGCTACAAAATAGAAAATATAGTGCATTTTCTTCAAATTGAATGGGTGATAGGTCTGTAGACGTGGACATATTCTTTGTCATTTCCTTTCTGTTTCTTTCACTTAAATCACTTTGTATGCATGGGCACAATTTTTGAGGAAACTATTTGAAGATGCATTTTGAAAGGTGGGACCATATCTCCAATAATGAATGAAGACTAATCTTATTTTAGACATGTTTCCCACCACCTGGGAATGCAGAGTAACTAAAAATGGAATATATGTTATAGCAGTCCAATAAGGTAATGACATGTGTACTTTCTAGTCTGATTCTTGTTTTTCTCCTTCATTTTTATAAGAAGGAATTTAGGGTCAAAAAGTGGGAATTAGTTGAATTTTAATTGACACAATGAATTGTTAGAAAAATATTGAGCATAGTTTGAGTTTTGTCTTAAGTTCTAATTTTGTAGTTATGTAATTTTGATAACAAGATTGCAAATACAATATAGAATGATATCAATTGCATGGTTGTTGTCTCTCCTCTATACTTTTTTTATGAGTTATGAATGAAGATAATCAAGGATTGTTTTGTTTATCTCTATTGTTTACTAATGGATGTTTAACTTCATTCCTACTTATTAGTTCAATGAATTAATGTAAATGGTTGGATGGGATTGCTAACTCATGTGAATTAGGTGCTAGGATATTTGTAAGCAGTTTTGTTCATTAATCTAATGTGGGAGTGTTGTAATGTAATGTTTCTTGAGATTATATGTTGCTATTGTTGAGTTGTTATCTAGTTGAATAGGTTGAGATTGACTATGTGTTTAGGATAAGGCACTAATTTAAGAGAGGTATTCATAATTCAATTTTTGGGTTAGTTCATCAGTAAATCACTCTTTATTTACAATCTTTCAAGTGATTTACCACTATCTTTACATTGTTTTTCACCATTCTCATGCTCCAAGTGTAGATATTAAAATTCTTAAGTATACATTTTGGGATTACCCTCCCGGGTTTCACAGAGGCCAAAGTGTAGGAGTAAAAATTTTGTAGCTTTTACTCATTCTTTGGCCAATCCCTTTAGATTGCTAATTGATGGAAATGGTAAAGTCCACAGGAAATTCTGAAGACCAGCTTGGTTCTTAAAAAATAACCAACAAACTATTTTCTAAAATGTGGTTAACTAATTGTTTGATGGGTTGATTGTTTGACAATGTCTAGTTTCAGGAGAGGAAACATATCATATAGGATATCAATTCTAGTTTCAACCATGTAACCACATGTATAAGGAAAATGAGAGATTGGATAATGACAATGTTTAGTTTTAGGAAGGACACATCATGTATAATACAAGTGACATGGTTTATTGTCATTATGTTTATTTGATGTTTGACTGATTTGACTTGAAGACTTGTTGGATAATTTGTCTTGTTGATTTGTGATTTTATTGGGGTTTTGATGACCATGTTGCATTAGATAATAATGTCTAACTTAATGTGACTGACTCAAAAAAACCTAAAGGATCGACCTAGGGGGCCTCGAGGGCTCATCGACTGATGGCCTTACCTACGTAACAATGTGTAGAGACCTTGTAGTTTGATAGGAATGGACTTTTTTTATTGACTAAGGACTCCATCATGACCAATTTTACTCGAAAAACCCTAAGGGACCGACTTAATTCCTTAGGGGCTCATCAGCGGATGGTCTTGCCTATATTATACATACAAAGATGTCATAGTTCAACTGGACTTGGACTGACATGACTGACTCTGACTCCTTTTTTTTTGGATTTTGAAGATTATTTGAATTTTTTGTGTTTTTGGCATGTTTTAATTTTTTTAAAAAAATTGAGAATATTTGATTTTTTTGTCATTTTGGGAATTTTTTTTTTTAATATTTTTGGGAATATAGTGACCTCTAATGGTAAGTGTAGAATCGAATGAAAGCATAGGCTAAGTACTTTCCACTAGTTGAGTATAAGACTAATTTATTAAGGGTGGAATGGGATAAGTTTACTGCGGATGGATATGGAAGGTGAAAGGATGCATAATGTCAATCATTCCAGGCTATGGGAAGGAGAACAAACCATTATTATGGAAGGTGTGGAGAGCATGAAGGGTAATTATTATGGGCAATAGGTGGAAAATCAAGTAGAGTGATCATAGATGATGGAGCAAAGATCAACTACACATGGAGCTTGTTTGCCAAGTTTTCACCATGGCACTTATCCAAAGTGCCACTAAAGTGATTTTCACTATTGGAGAGATTATTTCTTTTTACTATTTTCTTATTTTTAAATTTTTTTGGTATCATCACCTTAATGAAAACTTGTCAAATAGGCATCTTGGTGTCACCAAGATTCTTGTTTGATAGGTTTTCATTAAGGTGATGATTTTTTCAAACTTTTTAATATTTTTTCAGGTTATTGGCATGGCTCTCTAAAGCTAAGTGTAGAATTTATGCAAGTGAAAAGTGTTGATAGGATATGACAAGGGTTCCCCTTCAGGATTTGAAAGTTGATATGCTCTTGATCCATAGACTATTGTGACGATGTAGGATGATGATGTCAAATGAAGGGATTTGATTTGAACAAAGGCTGTGAGTGGTAGATATGAAGGGTGGTAAAGGTGGTGGACAAAGGAGGCTAGGGAATGATCCCTAATGCACACACTACATAGGCCATTAGGCTTGAGACGAAAAGGAGTTTGGGTGACCAATGAGTTATTGTACATGAAGGTGTCATCGTCAAAGGTCCATTGAGAGACATTTCCAATAGAGGTGGAGTGACATGATGGATATGTAAAAATGGATGTACTCGGTAGAATGTATGGAATAAGTGAAAGTGATTTGAATGGAGTAATTGCATCAACATCTTATTTTTTTATACTACTTTGATAAATGCCCCCAATGATTTTTGATGAAGAGGCATAATTAGAGATCAACTTTTCCTTGCTTTCATTCTTGACTTGTATTTTTATCTTTGATTTGTCCAATAGCTTTTGATTTTGACTAGAGGAATTGTATTGATCTTTCCTTCTTTGTATTCTTTCTTTTGATTCTAGATCTCGTTTTAAAGAGGGCACTCCTACATTTGATTCTTGAGCTTGATCCTTGTTATTTTTGACTTGTTGATCCATGTCTATGAGGTGGGTGGATGTGAGCGAGATGGATGAAATGGATGAGGTGACAAGAATGTTTAGTTGATGGAAGAGAATGACGATGCACTTAATTGGTTCTTCGAGACTAGCCTTATCGATATTGTTAATGTCAAATGAAGCTTGCACACCCTTAACAAAGTGGAAAGAATACTTAGAAGAGGCAACAGTAGGAGATGCATATCCTAACCTAGGGTGGCTGAAATGGAGGGATAATGGTTCAAAAGGTGGAGAAGAATGATTTGAGATATCCTCATTAAGGTCATGATCAAAAAGTGGATTATCATTAATATCATGGTCAAACATGGGATTATTATGGACATGAAAGGATTAGGTTGAAGTGGATAGGGTAAAGAAAGATGTATCATTAGGATCAAGAAAATTTTCAATCCAAGCACAACCATCTATTTGCATATTTTCTAAAGCTAACTTATCATTTCTCTTGGAAGTAGTATTAACATTTTGACCTATAGGTTATTTGTTAGCACAAGATGAACTTCTCATGCAATATTCTCCACATCCCATGTCATGAACCTGGGCCCTGGTGTTTGATCCTGTGTTAAATGAACTAGGAAATTTGGTCAAGGAAGATGGATCAATGTAATGTGACAAGGTGGAGGACAAAGCTTCCTCGTTGATGGGCACTTGGAATTGAGTAGTCCCTTTCAGATTGTTGTGGTATTGAAAGGGGTCAAGATCATTAGCTATTGTAATCTAAGTGCCATTATGAGGAAACTTTAGGAATAAATGGTATGTGGATGGAACGAATTTCATGGCATGGATCCATGGTAGACTAAGGATGAGGTTATATGGGAGATCAAGGTCCAAAACTTGGAATGTGGTGTCCAATGTTGCAGTTCCAACTCTGATTGGTATTGTTATGACACCCTTGGAGGAGTGATCTTCATTGTTCTATGCTTTTACGATAATGATCTTTTTTTTTTTCACATAAGCTTCAAAGAAACCTAATGCCTCAATCAGTTTTAGAGTGCAAATATTTAATCCTACTCTATCATCTACCAAGACTCGTCTGATTTTATGTTTATGAATGAATACTTCTAGGTGAAAGGGGTCATTATAGCTAGACTTTTGAGATGAATAGTCTTGATCTAAAAGAGTGATGTGATGGGTACTAGCTAAGTATCCCACCATTTCCTTGAAGTGATTGTTATCAAGGTTAGTTAGAATGGAGGTGTCTTGTAATCATTTGTCAAAAATAGCTCTATGCTTGGGGGATATATGAAGCAACTCAAGTATTGATATTTGAGTAGGTTTCTTCCCAAAGTAGTCTAATAGATTATATTGTGACTTTTTTTGTGGTTTAGGGGGGCACCTTGTATGGTCACCTTGGTTCATCATGTGTTTACTACACATTCTGGGGTATTTTTAATGGTAATGGTATTGACATGGTCATCTATGACTCGAATATGATTTATGGTGTAGTAGTCAAAAGCAACATTGGTATAGTTGGTGTGATTATTGGTCTTTGAACCTAAGTTTCTTGTCCCATGTTTTTGCAATGGATTCTTAAAAATTGTATGATCATTATTAGAGGCTACTTATTGACCGTCTATTTCTATGACACCCTTTTCAATCAAGTCCTGAATGATGTTTTTGAGTTGTCTGCAAGATGAGGTTTTGTGTCCATTACCATGACGGTTATTGTAAAAGGAATTATCATCCCACTATGAAGGTTTGAATTTCCCTAGATCATAAGGTTTTTCCTTGGGAATTTGTATGAATTTTGACTACAAGAGTTGGTTTTTAGATGGATTCCATGTGTTCCCCAAGGGGAGTGTATTTGTATCCTATCAAAAAATTCTTTCAAGGTCTTTTTTCTCAAGTGTTTTGAAGGGAATTTGCTACTTGTTTAGGGACACATGATATTTTTTTTGATGTATTAGGTCCTTTGAGTGTGAGAGTAGGACTAGTATGTATTGTCTTAGCATCAACAACTCTTTCATCAGTGACATTCTTGTTTCAGGCCCAATATTTTCTTTTTTCATTTGATGTGCCTTGGGTGTTTTGATTTGTTTTGTATGTATTAAGTTACCCTTTTGCAATGAGGGCCTTCTCAAGTATGGCTCCTTTTTCCACTCAATCAACAAATGTGGTACAACAATGCGATTGTAGTTGATATTTCAAGTTTGTGGTCAAGTTTTTGATGAACATGACAATTCTTTATTTTTTCCTAGAATCTTAAAAGGAAAACAACTAGCCAAGCTCCTCCATCACTAGAATAATTTTATAAATGACTCACCTTCTTCTTGTTTAGTGTGACATAGTGTGGTTATGGTGATGTTAGTTTCAATGTTATAGGAAAAGTGAGTAACAAATTTATTTTCTAGTTCATCCCATGATTGGATGCCTAGAGATAGGTGAGTAAACCATTCAAATGCTTGTCCTATGAGACTTCTAGGGAATAGTCTCATGAGATATGTCTGTTCGGATGCAATGTTTATCAAATCCATGTGGAATTATCTTACGTGTTCAGTGGGGTTTCCATTTTCTCTATACTTGGGTAAATTTGGCATGAAATAGTTAGGAGGAAAGGATAGCATGTATATGATTCTATCAAATGGGTAGGGATATAAATCTTGTGTTCAGTAGGTCTTTTTTGTTCAACAATGTTATGTTTTACACTTTTTTTGCAAGGAAAGCACCTGATTGGCTAAGACATCAACTTGTGTGAGGGATGTGTCCCTTGCATTGTAACTGCATTGTGATATGAGTCCATTTGTTTGTTTTGCAATCTAATGTTGTGGGTAGATAATTTTGTGTTGATTTGAGGTATGTATAATTTTTGTTTTAATTTGGGATGTTTTGAGTTTGGATGTGTGGTGTTTGATTTTGAATATATGTGGTATTTGATTTTGAATATTCGGTATGTATGATGTGAAAGTTGGGATTGTGTGTGAGATGTTTGTATTGAATTGCATTTGGAATGGATTGGAAGTATTTTGACCTTGTGTGTATTGATTGTTGTATTGGTGAAAAGGCCCTTGTGTGTTTGTTTGTTGGGGAAAGCTTGTGTTAGGACCTTGTGAGGCATTGGTTTTTGAGGTGTTCTTCTTAGACCCATGAATATGAATCCTAGTCCTCTTATTTTTTCCAAATGGATTTGAGGATGATGCATTCATGGAAATAGATGTCCCAACTGGATTAATTATGTGGAAAAAAGGTCATGACATGGGTTGTGTAATTGATTATGCCATGGCTTGTGTCCTATGGATTGTGGTAGAATCTTGTGTTGACCCTCCTAATGACATAGAAACATTTATTTTTCAGATATTAGAGCCTTTAGAAGTGGATGTGTAATTTCCTTGACTTTGTTTAGTCCCTATGTTTCGTGTTGGTTCTTCTTGAAGTGTATTGACATCAAAGCCATGTGGAACTTTAGCTACACTATGAAAAAGTTTTGCTAGGAAGTTTAGCCACATCAAGGTCTTCGGAGGTTGCTTCTACTTCATCCTCAATTATGTCCTTGGTGTTGTATTTTTCAAAATGAGTATGTGGCTCTGGTGCCTCATTAGATGAGGATCCAAGGTTCAATTTTCTAGTATAGTTGTAAAGGTCATTATCATCATTGAAGAAGTCCATTTCCTTTCTCTTCCTTTGTGATCTTGTTTGGACCATAAAAGGACTTACAAGTGTGAGATGAGTGGGATATGAAGCCTAAGAAATGATAATGAAAACATGTGACATAAGCCTAAGGTATGAAACCTATGCTATTTTTTTGGATTTTTCATGATATAAGGTATGCCAAATGATAATGTACCAAGATTAAAGACACAAAGTGACAATGGTCGAAATGTAGATAGGATAATGTCACAATGATAAAAATCTATGGTATTTCTAGGACTAAGGTATGCCAAATGTAATGTAAATATGAAATGGTGATGAAGGGGAATGGCATGACTAATGATACAACTAAGAACTTTTTTGGTAAACCTAAGGTAAGGCCACTAACCAAAATAAGATAGCCAAAGTGACAAATCTAATTTTCAAGACCTCAAGGATGACAAATATTAAAATGATGAAAGTTTGACAAGGTGGCCTCAAAATAGACTAGTGAGTTTAAAGATCCAACCTAAAGGACTAAGTACTTTATTGATTGAAAGATAAGGTCAAGATAAATTTGATTTTGTTACTATGGTCTTCTCTAGAGTTTGGTAAATTTCCAAATCTAAAGTCTGCAACAAGGTGTATGCAAGCTAA
>VDFB02282220.1:0-14022 GCA_007258455.2 Sequoia sempervirens | reverse complement strand
ATATTCTAAAATACTTCAGTGCCAAGTGCCAAGACCATTGCCAACTATTGAAAACTGTCGGAGTTCTAAAATAAAGAGTTTGAAGAATTCCTTTAAGCTTTAAATTGATATTTTAATAAAATAGACGATAAATAACATTTTTGAAATACCTTTCACATGAAAACGATTATACTGGAGAAAGTTAGACATGGATGGGCTACCTAAATAGACGACTTGGAGATACATTTTTGACATAGCCAAACTTTGCTTAAATGCGCCTTAATTTCTTTCACAAGATAATAATGAATCTTATTTTTTCTTTAAAATATCATAAACTTGGTTGTTCCTTTTCACAATCTTAAAATAGTGGAGTCTAAACTTCCGAACGTCCGATTTCCAGGGAAATATATTGTTTAGAAATTTGAATATTCGGGAGGGGGCGAATAAGGCAGTTTGTGGCATGCGATGTTTAGATTCGCGCATGTATATTTATATATTATTACTAAATACAATGACCAAAGTTTCTCACAAAATGTCGAGGATGATTTAAAGGTTAGAAGACTGGTCGTACACTAAATATTGGATAATTTATGTGTATATATATAGTTTATATATGTAAGAGATAAACGTGCATATTTTGAATTTATATTTTGCTTTTTATAATTATTTTTGGTGGTGTTATAAAATATGGTATTGTAATGTTTAATTTGTTTTGTTTTGTGTATAAGTTGATTCTTATATTCTATTTATTGTTCTAAATTTTTGTATTCTTGTGATAGAATGAATTGGTTTGAACCTCTTAGGATCCTACCTTAATTAGATTATGGGCGTAGAAGTGTTTCGAGGATTGATCCAAAGTGTGATTTTATCCAATTAATTCAAATGTCGTATTTTGCGCTTATAAGATCAATGTTTCCATAATTTGAACATTACTTTGTTAGCTTGAGTGCTAAAACACCTCAAGTTCTAGAATCTTATTTTCATAGATAGTTTTAGGTTGTTAGTTGATCATCAAAATATTGGATCATTAGATATTCTCATTGCATAAAATTAGACCACAAAAGCATTTTCCTCCCTATCTCGACAAATAAGTCATCACATTAATGCCATAGGCACTTGCATCATTTGCTTGGCATGTCTTCAACCATTATATGTCGGGAACAACATTTGACATATCAATAAGGAAGTTCAAAACATTCTCTTTGAACACAACATATCCCCAATGTTCTTTTTAGCAACTCCCTATTTTAGATATAAGCGTAGTGAAGGTGAATGAGTACCAAAAGTCAAATCAATAGAGAATAGATCCACGTGGAGATAAAGTGTTCAAGGACTAAACTGTATACATGACCTCATCTAGAGTAGCGTAAAGTTATAGTGTTGGTTTGTTGCAATCTGAGTAATGTATATCTAATTACAAAATTTAGATCCCAGTAGTCAAGCATAATATATAACAAATTCTTTATTGTCAACTAACAACACTAGTCAACCATAGATCATCCCTTATTGTCTCTTGTAATGTCCCTCCACATTAAAACATCAAATCTAAAGTAATTTGATTATTCAATTACAAATGACATCAAAATCATCAAAACCATTTATGCAAACAATGAAATTGAAATCTGAATTGCTCCAAAGCACCACAAAATAAAATTTATTATTATTTCCAAAATTTGTCGCAAAAATGCAAGTTTGTTATATATATTTTTCAAGTGCAACAACTTCTGCAAAAATATATAAGCTCCTACTACAAATCCACACTAAATAGATCAATTCCATTGAATGCAAGGCACCCAAAAAACCCAAAAAGGTAATGTAAACCCTCCAAACTGGCACCAACACTTGGGTAGAGGTGAAAACATGCAAACAACAACAAACCAACATCCACACACCACACAAACACTTTTGCAAACAAGAATGGAAACAAAAACACTATAAACTTATCATATCACACCTACAAACCACAATATAATGGCATAGCAAGATTTTCTAGGCTCCATTTCCTTCAAGAGCTCTCATACTTTTTGAAGAAAAAGTGCCATGGATTTGTTATGTTTGATTGGAAATTTTTAGGAGTGCCTTTAAGTAGTTTAAGTTAGGTAGAGTGTACTCTCCCTTGGTCAAACCCCTAAGATTTTAATTTGGTAAGTTTTTGGAAAGAATAAAAATAGTTGTTAGTTATATAAATAATGCTTTAGATGCTCATGCAAGCAAATAATGTTGTAATAAGTACTCTATGCATGCTAGAATGGTAATGCTATAAGATTCTCTCATCCTTTCTAGGTGTTTTATCCCCTCTTTTGCAAATAAGCTAGGGTTACTCTTAAATACAACTCCAATGGTGGTAAGTATGCATTTCACATTTCAAGTTGGAACACAATGACTAGTTGAAATGGTTAAGTCAAACTCAACTTTTAAATTTTAAATTATAAAAATTTAGACTTATTTCTACAAATTACAAAATTGACCTATGACCTAATTGTACAAATTACAAACCTACACCTAAACAAGAATCAAAAATTAAGAATCAAAACCATTCATAATAATGAGTTCATTTGAAATTGGATAGAGTTCAAATTATACACCAACTCTAAATAAAAACCACATCACTTATACATTTATCATTATATAAAAACAACTACATTTAAATAAGTCTAAAACCAAAAAATAAAAAATATATAATTTTCACCATTACAATTATCTATTAAAAAGAATATTCCAATATACTTCAATACATTCCAATGTAGAGACTTTATTAAATTAGAGAGCAATTTAAGGAAAACAAGGGAGTTCTAGAATAGAGTGTTGAAGAATTCCATTAATATTTTAATAAAGTAGATGATAAATTACATTTTTGAAATGTCTTTACATGAAAACAATTATAGTGGAGGAAGTGAGACATAGACGGGCTACCTAAATAGACGACTTGGAGACAATTTTTTCAATACCCAAACTTGACTTAAATGCGCCTTAATTGCTTTCATTAGATAAAAATGAGGTCTTATTTTTATTTATTGATTTATTTTTAAATATCATAAACTTGGATGTTCCTTTTCACGATCTTAAAATAGTGGAGTCTAAAACTTCCAAATGACAGGAGGGGCATGTGATGTTTTGACATGATGTATAATTAAATATTATTACTAAATAGAATGTCGAGGATGATTAAGGTTAGAAGACTAGTCTTACACTCAATATTGGATAAATTATGTGGATATATATAATTTATATATGCAAGAGATAGAAGAGTATATTTTGACTTTATATTTTTTTTAATAATTATTTTTGGTGGTGTCATAAATATATTATTTTATTTTATTTTGTGTATAAATTGATTATATATTTATTGTTCTATTTTTTTATTCTTCTTATATAATGAATTAGTTTGAATCTCTTATGATCCCCCCTTCTTTAATTAGATTGTGGGTGTAAAATTGTCTCAACGATTGATCCATATTGTGATTTTGTCTAGTTAATCCAAATGTCATATTTCACACTCATAAGGAAAATGTTTTCATATTTTGAACATTACTTTGTTAGCTTGAGTGCTAAAACACCTCAATTTCTAGGATCTTGTTTTCATAGATAGTCCTAGGTCATTAGTTGATCATGAAATTATTGAAGAGTTGGATAATCTCATCACATATCATTAGATCACAAAAGCATTTCCTCTCTTATCTCGCCAAATAATACATCACATCAATGCCATGGGCACTTCTATCATTTGCTTGACACGTCATCAACCATTATATTTTGAGAACGATGTTTGACCTATCAACAAGGAAGTTCTTGTTGGCAACACAAGGGCATACAACTGAGAGGGGCGGGGGGGTGAATCAGTTGTCACATAAACTATACATATTAAACTTATTCTCAGATCTAATAAATAAACATGAAAGCATAAACCATCATCACATCAAAAACACACATAACACCAATATTTTTATGTGGAAATCCTATTAGGGGAAAAACCATGGTGGAGGTTAATCCACAAGATTATACCTTGTTAAAAGTATTACAAATGGGGAATGCACATTCATTCAGGCACACTGCCTAGAGCACACTACTCAAATACAAAAGGCTTACTACCCAAAGAAAGACTCGCTGTCTTATAGTCACATTCGGTTTACATCCGAAAGATTTTGAACTGAGAAAATAACATCTTCTAATGCCTGATTATAGTTTCGGTTAAGCACATAAACACTTTCATCTGCTCACTCTTCCTCACACTTTACTTTTTCCTTCGAAAGATTAGAACATTATTCCCACTTAGCACACAACATACATCACACACCATGCCATCAAATGGTATAAATAATCGATCATATATATTCACGACTAAAGACAACATCAACTACATGTCAGCCCAACAAAATATGAAATGTGTACAAACTGTTGGTCTAAATCAATAAATAATTTATCAATGCAGACCAAACAATGTCAGCCAAAACATAGTAAAGACCCAAAACAACATCCTCAAATATAAAACACCTTCAAAAATTATGCCTTGAAGATTCGCAACATGCTACAATCACCCTCTCAGCTATGATCATGAAAAACATGAACCCACAGAAGAAAATCACCAATTGCGAGCACAACAATCAATCCAGACCAACAACATAGATAGAGCATGATCTAAAAACATCCACAAGCATCATGAATCACCACAGAAGCATCCACAACAACTCAAATTACTAGAATCACATCATCTTCTTTCAGGAACACCAATTAAAGCAACAGAACAACTGTCATAACACAAATACTCATAACTCAATCAAATCTGCATGCGAACCTCTGAAACTTCATGTGGATAAACTAGATATACTTGTCAACAAACCTTTTAATCCACAACCTCTTATCATCAATATACTAAGCTAGCCACCATACTGAACTTCACTGCATCACTGACAACCTGCAACTTATTTTATTACAATTTTCTCAATATCCTCGACATATACAGCCTTAAAGAAATTAATGGAAATAGTGTTGACATCAATGACAACCACATATCAGCAATATCCAACAGTTCCAAACATTTTCTTTCAACATAACATATCCTTAATATTCTTTTTACCATCTCCCAATTTTAGATATAAGCATAGTGAAGGAAAATGAGTACCAAAGGTCAAATCAATAGAGAATAGATCCATGTGGGGATAAAGTGTCTGAGGACTAAATTGTACATACATGGCCTCACCTACAAGAGTGCAAAGTCATATTGTTGGTTTGTTGTAATATGAGTAATGTATATCCAATTATAAAATATAGACCCCATAGTCAAGTATAATATATAATAGAACCTTTATTGTCAACCAATGTAAGTCAACTAGAGCTTAGCCCTTCTTGTCCCTCTTGTTTATTATTATATTTATTAGTATTAACTCTGTAATTAATTTAGGTCTTAGTTAATTTATTGCTTGATTATTAGATTGTCCTTTTATGATCTCTTCAGGTCATTCCCTTTGTCATATATATCTTCCACATTAACTACTTCTATTGCAATGCTAGAATCAAATATATCCCCTCCACTAACCCCACAAACTTGTTCATTTCATTCCCTCTATAAGTTACATTTATGATGTAGAAACCCCCATCTATTGCACTTTCTAATTCATGTGCAATTTCATGCAATTTGTACTTCTATTTATTGGCTTGATATCAACACTTCCAATATTATGATATTCTTGTATGTACATGTTTTTTGCCAAGGTACATTACACAATTATGAAGGATTTTTATAGAATGGATTCACACACATTTGTGTAAGAATAGATTCTAACAAATCTATGCAAGCATGCACAAACTAACCAACTGTGCACAATCTTCAATCATAATGCACAACTTCAAGAGTTTTCACTACCTTCTACAACATTACCAACTCTTGTAACATCTCTATATTGTGTGTGATATTCACATGGGTAACACATGTATTTGTATCAATATGTTTAGTTTAGCTTCATACATTTCTAGTACCTAGCCACATCTACTCTATATGATCATGCTAGATAAATAGCACCATATGGGTCCAACACTTGGCATAACCTTGATGACATGGGAAGCACAACATATGTGTATGATATTAGTTATCTTTTTACCTATAAGCTTCGCTAACAACCACTATATAAATATAACATCTAGATACATAGTTTAGGCAAAGGGTTCCTAGCTCACAATGTAAAATAAATTCTACTATAAGACTAAATCTACAACCTTATAGAATTGGTACCATCAACATTGGTTGTACCTGAAGAGGGTTGGAAAATATTGAAGGAAAATAAAGGAAGATAGAAGCAATACAAAGAACAATACCTTCACCTAGAATCTTTGCTTCTCTCCTTGGTGAGCAGAAATGGAGTGCAACCTTATTCCATTTGATTTTCTCTTGATACGTGGATTGCCCAATGCTCTAGCACAACCTTGATATAATTTGATAATGATAGTGATAGGATTGATTCAATAGAGACTTTGATAGCATGTAGGTATGATAATAGATTTTAGATTGGATTATGAAGGAAGAGAGTCTCTAGATATAGAGTCCTAAAGAGGAAAAATAAATGGTTAGAAATAATTGATGATGGAGGGCCAATATTGATTGAGGATTAGGGTTTGGTTCAAGGATGCAATCATATGACAAGTGTCACATGATAGATAAGATCTAGGTTTAGGATTGAGATAAGGACAAAAATGCTTATGGCAATGGCTAGGATTAAAAGGTTAAATGAGATGAATGGATAAGATAAAAAGATGATTTGACTTTTGGGTAGGTGTATAGGTTCAATGAATCTAGGCAAGGAGTTAGTTAGGCACACGAAGGGGACATTTGTCACATGAGGAAAATTTTATAGTATGATCCATGCGAACAAGATTAAAGGCTAGGATTAGATGGGCAAGGATAGAGGATAAAGGACAATTAATTAAATAAATAAAGTATTTATTTAATTAATGGGAACATGTGAAGGGATATTAATTAAATAAATGATAAGTATTTATTTAGTTAAGGGATTAGGATACAAATGAGAATAATTAAATAAATAATAGATATTTATTTAATTAATAGCTTAGAATAGGCTAAAATTAGGTGTGGATAGGTAAGGTCATATTTTAGGTGTCTACATTTCGCCCCTCTTTGATATGACACCACAAAATGGCGTTGTATCAAAAAAGTTTAAAAAATAGTGGATGAGAGAGGATAATGATCTAAGATGAGAGAGGATAAGGATCAAAGATTATGCCCCAATCAATGGGAGGATAAAAAGGATAAAGAAGGAAATATTAATGATTAGGTGATGGGATTCCCCCTCGAGAGGACATGCGGGTTAAGAGAACATAGGTGGCTCTTGAAAGGGAAGGGAAGGATGAGGGATTAGGAAGATGACTTGGAGGATGAAGAGGATGAAGGAGATGAAAAGGAAGGGGAATTTGATGATGATGGATGGATTATGCCACTATGTATTGAGAAATCCTAATGTTTGATATAGCAAAGGCAAGAATGCACCATGGTGTGAGGAACCAGTGGACAAGGTAACCTTTGCATGAACTTGACACTCAAGCAATGACAAATAAAAAAAACAAGACAATACCCAATTATATACTAGTTGTGACACACCAAGATATAGATAGATCAAGGTGTTCGTAAGTAGGTGTAGTCATGGGTAAAAAGATAAATGATCAAAAGATAAATAAAAACAAGAATCACTGCCAAATGTCATGTATTCAACATATATCTTGACAAAGATCAAATAATGATGATGATGATGATTGATTTTCTTGTGATTAGGCTTGGATAATCACCTAAGCAAGGCTTTGATAAGGATGATGTTCTTGCGATTAGGCTTGGGTAGTCCCCTAAGCAAGTCTTTGATTTTCTTACTCAAGCTTGGATAATCACTTGAGTAAGGCTTTGATAAGGATAATAGATTGAATGATCGATAGGAAAAGGATAGGATGATTGATTAGTGTTTGACGACTAGGCTTATGAATGGATTTTGATTAAGGATTGATGTCTTAGTTGTAGTGTTTGGATTGATTGAATGCCAAGTCTAAGACTCTTAAAACTTTGATTTTTGAATTTTAACTTTTTAGATGGGATGAAAGGATGATTATTTATTTATTATGTTTGAGATGGGATGGATATGATATGGGATAAGATGGGTTGATGTTTTATTTATTATGGATGAAGATGAGGGACTCCAAAGGCATGAGAGTTGAAGGCCAAAGTGAGAGGAAACTAAGGATATACAAGATCAATCCTTGACATAATGTAGATGTAACTTTTGCATCTAACACATGAGAAAGCATGGGGAAGGGTGGGTGATAGTGGATGGATAAGGGATGATGCTTTATCAAGGATCAAAGACTAGCCATGATAGGTTTATTATGGATGGGTGGACGGATACAGGCGATAGTTTATTATGATATGGATAGAAATGATGACAAATGGGGTGACATCCTAAGAGATGGTGGATAAGAGACTACTACACATGATCCATATTTATAGGTTTTCACCATGGTACTTATCCAAGGTGCCACCAAGGTGGTTTTCACCTTTGGATGGGTTATTTCTCTTTACTATTTTTTTTTTGTTGGGTTTTTTGATTTTTTTTTTGGATTTTTTTGATAAATGAGACTTGATGTTGTAATTACGGTGGACACCTTTTAGTAAATGGTTAACAAAGTTGGATAGATGGGTATAGATGGTATGAGATGAGTGGAGGATGAATTGTGCAATAGGTGGAAGAAGATAAAGTATGGTCCCTATTGTGCGCACTATGAGGGTCATCATGCTTCACACATAAAGGAGTTTGTGCAACCTTTGGATTAAAACACATGAATGGGTCACTATCAGAAAGTATATGAATGGGTCATCATCAGAGGTCCATTGAGATAAATCGCCAAGGGGGATGGAATGATAGGATGGATGTATGGATATGGGTGGATTTTGTAAAGTGTATGGATTATGTGGAGATGATGAGGATGAATACTTAGGATCAACAAGCTCATTTCTTGATATTTTTCTTTGATAGATGCCCCTAGTTATTGGATGAAGAAGCATGATAGGAGATCAATTTTTTATTTCTTTTATTATTTGAATTTTTCAATAGCTTTTTATTTTGATTTGGACTAAAGGACCTTTCTTTTATTTTATTATTTTTTATATTTGATTTTGGATCTCCACATGATAAAGGTTTTTTTATTTTTTTATTTTTGATTGATAGACTTGTTCTTTTTGGGTGATACTTGTTGATCCAAGTCTAAGAGAAGGATAGAAGTGGATGGGTTGGATGTGTTGGATAAATGGTAAAGATGTATGGATCATGGAGAAGGTTGGTGATGCATCTGATGGATTCTTCGTGACTATCCTTTTTGGCACTGTTAATGTCAAAGAAAGCTTGCACATCCTTAAAGAGTTGGAAGGAAGGTGTAGTAGAGGCAACATTAAGAGAAGCGTACCCTAACCCAAGATGGTCAATATGGAATGATGGTTGTTCATGAGATGGAGTAGAAGGGATAGGATCTTGGATGCCCTCGATAGGATCATGATCAAAGAGTGGATTACCATGGACATAAAAAGTTTGGGATGATACAAATGGCAAGGTGGTATCTATATGGAAGGCTTGTAGCTCATTTTCTCCAATACCTAGTTCTTTGATCTTATCCTTGATTTCTGAGGGAGTACAAGAGGCAGGGAGAAATGAAGGATCAATGCATGAAGATGAAGATGATGATGTAGTGTTGGTAGGGAAATATTGTGAAAGGCCATGACTACTTTATAATATTTTACAATATTAGAATGAATTTGGATCAACATGCATGGTCACTTCAGTTTCATTGTGGGAGAAATTTATGCATTGATGAAATATGGATGGAACAACTTGCATGGCATGGATTGATGGGAGGACAAGAAGAATGTAATAGGGGATATCAAGGTCTAATATTTGGAAAGTGGTTTCAACTGTTACAGGTTTTACCTAAATGGGTAGCTTGACAGAGCCTTTAGATTCATGCTCAACTTTGTCATATGTTTTTATTGTAATTTTTGTTTAGGGATCAACAACATCATTGGGATATCCTAGTTGATTTATTGAATTAGGTTGCAAAGATTAATTCTTGATCCACCATCTATAAGGATGCATTTGATTGTGATTTTATGGATGTGTGCTTGAATATGGAGAGAATGATTATGCGAGGGATCGATGAAAGGAATTTTGATAGTGCAAAAGATGAGGGATTGTCGAGATGATAAGTGTCCCATCATGAATTGAAATTGAAAAAGATCAATATCATTAAGGACATGATTTTCATTGAGGGCTTTCTCAAGGTGGTCCTTGTGGATAAGAGATGTTTTAAGTAGCTTAAGGATAAATATTAGTGTTGTTGTTTTTTTCAAGTGGCCAAGGATACTATATTGGTGTGTAGGTTAGGAGGAGGGTGTAACTCCTTGGATAGAAATTCAAACATGTCAGGTAGTGATGATACAATTAGGTGTTTTGATAGTTATGGTGGCTACTTGGGAGGGACTGTGTTCAATGTAGCTAATGACAGAGTCAGATGAGATTTTGTTATTGTATGTATAAGGCATTGTGTTTTATGATGTGGAAGTTCTACCATCATTACACTAAGGAAAAGGTTTCTTATATATACCCATGCTTTTAATAAGGGATGTATGGCCTTCGATAGATATATCTCCTCAATCAATAAGATCTTGGATGGAGTTCCTTAGTTTCATGTATGAGGAGGTTTAATGTTGAAAAACTCCATAGAAATAAAAAAATCACTTTCCTTATAGCAAGAGGGTTTAGGCACATCAAGACCAAGAGGTTTGATGGGTGGCAAGTGGATCATGTTGGCTCGGGTGATCTTTTGGAGGATGGTTTTGATTGGTTCACCCAAGTGGGTATATTCACATTTAGTATGTCATTTAGGTTGAACTTGATGCAGAGGGTCTGAGACTTTGAAAGAAACAAAAATTTCTCAAGGTTTGCAAGACACAATCCCAACCACTCTTCCAAGCACTCTGATGGAGACAAACCTCAATAATGCACCGAATGACTTATTTGCCTTCCTTATGGACCCAAACCCTAGGAAAACTCTTAAGAGACCCAAAAAAACTTTTTTTAAATGATTTCAAAGCCCAACTCTTTGACTTAGACACAAAACCAAATTTTCACCTTAACTAGGCTACTAGCCCAACTAGGCCTCTAGCGAAGGATTTTTGACTTTGCACTCAAAATTTCCAAAGGAACCTCCAAAAAAATGATTGAACCAGATGTGGTTTGTGATGATACATAACATACTAGATTCTTGATGGCACTTGTTTTGGAGCACACCAATCAAAAATCTGCTGTTTCCTCCAATTTAGGCTAATTAGCCCTCTTTTCCAAAGCAACCCCCCTTTAAACTCAACCCCTGACCATGAAACTTTCAACAGTCCCTTAAAATGACTCAAAACCAAGGATTACAAGTTTTTAGGCCTCTATGATACCTCTAACATGCTCAAACACAAAACCCTCCTTAACTTGCCTCAAAACTAGTGCCTCTTGAAAACTAACCTTCCAATCACTTCCAGAACTTGCTCATTGACTTTACACCATTAGGACAACATATTTATTCTATCCCAACTCAAAAAAATTCCCCTCATTAAGGCAGATATTTTGCTGCTATACCCTAGCCTCCAACTTCAAGCACTTTGCATTGTGAAATCTTGGTGTACACTTCAATATTCTTCTTCCCTGCACATTAGTTTGTTAAATATGTATGTTACATGTTAGGAATGATCCATTTCACAGGTCACAGCAGCATTCTACCTTGAAATGGATCAATCATCCATGAAAACCACCAAAACTAGTGAAAATTTTGTGTTCTTTTTTAGGACAGTCAGCAATATGTTACAAAAACTGATTCCTAACATCTATCAGATCATTGAAAAGGTTAATTGAAAGTAAATACAGGTTCTTAAACCATCCAATTGATTAGAAATTCAAAAGGAATCAATAGATCATCAAAAAGACTCAAGAAAATGCAAGAAAACTGTGTTTTTCTCTATTTCCAGAAAACAGTCCGTACAGTACTTGCTCCAAATGCCCAACCTCCGTACAAATGATCATTTTTGGGTTATAAACCCATTCTCTAACTGCCCAAACTGTTTTACATTGATTTTATTCCATTAAAGTGCTTAAACCTCCTAAAACCCATTTACCCGCCTAAAGTGGATTTCCAAATATTTGAATTTACAAACTTGGAATTTATTAAATTCTACCATCTAAAACTATTGGATTTTCAATATCCAACCTTATTTGACCTCATTAAAGCATTATATCCCTATTTAAAGCCCTATAACATGATAGTTCTCTTTACATAGCATTTTGGTCCTATGGTCCTTTCAAGACCCTTAGGAATTTTGATATTCCCATTACATCTATTCATCCCAAATGCCATTATAGGCTCCAAGATACCATAATTGATGTTTTGATTTGATGGAAAGGTCCTTCTGACCCCTGCACACTTTTGACCTTTGAAGATCTCCTTGAAGGCCTTGGGTGCTCTTGCACCATTCTCCCCAAGAAAGAAAGATTTCTTGCCCCAAGAAGTGTCCCATGTGTTGCCACCAAAAGACCCCCTGCTCTCATATGTTTTCATCTTCCAATGAGCAGGTATGTAGTCTCCCAAAGTCACTATCTTCCTCTTCTGCCAATCTGCATTCTTGACAGGATCAAAACTTGGATGAGACTGCCCTCTTGGTTGTTTGATCTCAACCTGCCCTTGTACCCTGTTATCCTTAAATACAACTCCAAAGGTGAGAAGAAAACATTTCATGTTTCAAGTTGGCACACAATGACTAGTTCAAAGTGTTAAGTTGAACCCAACTTTCAAATTTTAAATTTAAAGATACTTGACTCATTTCTATAAATTGTAAAATTGACCTATGATCTAATTGTGCAAATTACAAACCTAAACCTAAATGAGAAGAAAAAATTAAGAATCAAAACCATTTCTAAGATGAGATAAGATTGAATAAAGTTCAGATTATACACCAACTCTAAATAAAATCACACCACTTATAATTTATAATTACATAAAAACAACTTCATCAAAATAAATCCAAAATCAAAAAATACGAAATATATCATTTTCACCATTACAATGTCTCTTTCTATTGAAAGGACGGGGATATTCCAATATACTTCAGTCCCAATACCATTGAAAACTATTGAAAACTGTTGGAGTTCTAAAATAGAGAGTTTGAATAATTCCATTAAGCTTCACATAATACATCCACTCTAGATAAAATCACACCACTTATAATTTTATCATTACATAAAAACTACATCAAAATAAATACAAAGTCAAAAAATACGAAATATATAATTGTCATCGTTACAATGTTTCTTTCAATTGAAAGAACAAGAATATTCTAAAATACACCATTGACAACTATTGAAAACTGTGGAAATTCTAAAATAAAGAGTTTGAAGAATTCCATTAAGCTTTAAATTGATATTTTAATAAAATAGACGATAAATAACATTTTTGAAATACCTTTCACATGAAAACGATTATACTGGAGAAAGTTAGACATGGATGGGCTACCTAAATAGACGACTTGGAGATACATTTTTGACATAGCCAAACTTTGCTTAAATGCGCCTTAATTTCTTTCACAAGATAATAATGAATCTTATTTTTTCTTTAAAATATCATAAACTTGGTTGTTCCTTTTTACAATCTTAAAATAGTGGAGTCTAAACTTCCGAACGTCCGATTTCTAGGGAAATATATTGTTTAGAAATTTGAATATTCGGGAGGGGGCGAATAAGGCAGTTTGTGGCATGTGATGTTTAGATTCGCGCATGTATATTTATATATTATTACTAATAAATAGAATGACCAAAGTTTCTCACAAAATGTCTAGGATGATTCAAGGTTAGAAGACTGGTCGTACACTAAATATTGGATAATTTATGTGTATATATATAGTTTATATATGTAAGAGATAAACGTGCATATTTTGAATTTATATTTTGCTTTTTATAATTATTTTTGGTG